>QEPC01005936.1:1221456-1232640 GCA_003113815.1 Sphenodon punctatus
GGGCCCTGGAGCTCGTGTCTACCAGGGGGGCGGCGAGGGGAGGGGGTACCTCAGCCCGTTCCCTGCCCTGGACCACAGCGCTCCCGACGAGCCTTGGGATGACAATGGACCCCTTCATGTGCAGGATGTGGTCCAGGGCATCATAGAATGGGGCAGTCTGGGCACCATGTCCAGACTGCCTATTGTTGTTCCAGATGGCCTTGTACCCCCTCTTCAGCTCCTTGGCCTTGGAGAAGCACTGTGCCATGGTGCAATGGTGCCCTGCCGCCTCCATGTCCCGCACAATGTCCTGCTAGACATGCTGGTTGCACTGGTTGAGCGCGAGCTCCAGCTGGTACTCCAGGGTCCCCCATATCCTTATGAAGTCCCGGATCTCCTGGAGCCACCACGGGCCCCCTCTGTGGTAGGCCTTCCTCCTCCTCCTCCTCCTCCTCCTCCTCCTCCCGGGCAGGGCCGGTGTCCTCCAGGGGCTTGTCCGCCTGGGCCCTTTTCTGTGTCTGTGGGGACAGGGGGTGGGGGGTATAGCGTTGGGTGCGGGTCTGGCCCCCTCTCAGGGTGCCCCTTCCCCCTCCTCCCTGCCTGGCACCCGGGCATGCCCCATGCCCCCCCTGGGTGCCCCTGCGCCCCCTGTTCCCCTCCCCTTGAGTCCCCTTACCCGTTTCCAGGGTGCCTCCGCCTCCCCCGGTCCGGCTGTTGTCCCCAGGGCATCCTGTCCCGGCAGCTGCGGGTGTTGTCCCTGCACCTCCTCCATCCTCAGCACAACCACCTGCTCCCCCTCCTCTGCCTGCGCTCCCTCCACCGCTGGCCCTGCCTCCTCCTCCTCCTCCACAGTCGCTTTCTCTCCCACCGCTCTCTTCTGCCTCCCTCCTTGCTCTATCCTGCCACGCTTGCCTGCTGTGGAGTTCCCTTTAAATCTCCCTCCGGTGGTTGTGTTGTTGCTGGTTGCCTGGCAGCGATGCTGTGTGCATTGTCCATGGCTGGGGATCGTTTCCTTTGGTTCCATCGGGTGATTGGCGTCCAGACGTTACTTTTTGTTGGTTCCCCGTGCAGATCTCTTTGACCACGCTTCCCAGGATATTCCCCCGGCTAGCCCGGGAAGCGTGGTTGAAATTGACCCCATGTGGGTATTGAGCGTGGTGAACATCTGGCGGGTGCCAAACAGACGTTCCGGGCTCTTTGGCCCCGCCGCAGAATTGAGCGTTCACTGTGGTTGAGTGTGATCTCGTAATGTCTGAAAATACCCATAGTTACCAAACCAAAATCATGACCAAAATAGCTGGTTTGGGTTTGTAACCACAGTAGTTAGTTCTCTTTGGGTGTTTCCAGATGTGACGAGATCACAGTGAACCACGCTGAATACCTACATGTGGTCACTGTGCCCTGCACGTCTGTTCAGCGGCCGCCAGATGTTCGCCACACTGAATGCTCACATGGGGTCAATTTCAACCATGCTTCCGGGGCTCCTAGCGCAAAAATCCCCAGAAGCGTGGTGAAAGTGATTCCCGGCCAGAACCAAAAAAAGTAACATCTGGCTGGCGATCACGGCCCGAAATCCCCGTCGGGATTCTGGGCCATGGTCAAACCGGCCCGACGCTGTGGCGGAATTGGCCTCGCTGCCCGCCCATCTCCCCAGAGGGCGGTGGCAAGGGAGCGTGGAGGGGGCAGGGCTCTGCGGCCGCACGTTGCGCCACGTGGCCCCGGCCCCTCCCTGATTCCCCACCGGGATCCCCGGCACATCTGTTTGCCGTGCCTGGGTGATCCCGGTGGGGAATCTCTGGGTTGTTTTCGGGACGGGGCGAAGCCGCCCCATCACGTCTGAAAACACCCATTGTAACCAAAATAGAAAATATTCACTTCCACTAGAAATGGTTCTTAACAATGGTTTGTGTTTAAGCTATGGTTATTCTGTTACAAATCTATATTTGATCTATTCTTTTCAGTAGTTTTTCACTTCTTTCTTTTCAGAAATCATTTAGATTATGTGTGACACTGCTCTGTATGACAGTGGTATCATCTGAAATAATTACTCTGAACTATTGAGTTCTGAAGCTTTAAGGGCAGTATTGTTAATTCTTAAACACCTATTTTACTTTCTCTGGTATTATTTAAATGTCACTATGTGCTAGCACTGTACAGCTGGAAATAATAACTGTCTTCAATTACCTCATCTTTGATGCTTGCCAAAAAGTACATGCAATAGCATGTTTAATTCATCATGTTTTGTTTGTACATTAATAAAAGGAAATTGCACAGACAGGAACTGCAGAGTCTTGTATAGCACAAGTAATGAATATACAGCAAAGGTCTGGTTTGAAAATTCTGTGTTCATTTACAATTTACATAGCTAAAATAAAATAAGGTTAGAGAAAATCTTTGCTATGTGCTCAGTATTTGTGAACTAACCATAATACATAGGCCCACACTTAAATAACCCTTACTCATACACACAATGCCACCAAATTAATCTCAACAACTCTCATGGGTAAGGATTATTCATGTGAATGGGAGTTTGCATGACTGAAACCTATAGTGGCAAAATTTATTCTGAATGAAATCAAGTAGTCATGAATTTGGCTCACACATTTCTGAAAGATAACTAGGCTCACCTCTCTGCTGCTAGTGCTTTCCCTTGCAGGATGTAATACTCTGGTGGCTCCAATCCAGCAAAGCCCTTAAGCATGTTTCTGAACTGAAGCATGTAAACAGTCCTGTTTTAGCCAGTGGGACTGCATGAACAGGACAATCCTTCACCATGAAAGCTGATGGAAGTTTTGCCATTGGCTTCACAATGGGTGGAGGATTATGTCCAGAGTTAAGCTCTTTGATGGTTTGGGACCTTTGTATTAGCCATCTTGTGGGCCTAAGCCATCCCTGTGTTCAAATAATAAAGTAAGAGTGTTAACAAATGAGATGGTTGCCCACATAAGGTGGGTGTCCACCTGCCAGTTTATTAGGTGTTCACCCTCCCCCCCGGCCACATGGCCACCACTCACTGGACATGCAGCCCCCACTCACTGTGGGGGCTCAGAGCATGTTTTATGGACCGATCATTTAGGTTGCATGTATCCTCCACGTGTGTATTCTCCACACATACAGGTCTGCCGGGACCATAGAGTTGTGGGCAAAAAATCCTAGAGCGACCACTTCTGGCCCCTCCATTTTTGCTCCCACTAATGCACACTTAACTTCCACTTTAAAAGACTACCGTACCACTTTCAAACATGCGTTCTTCCAGCTCTTCCTGTTGACAGTACATGCCTGGCACTTGCCCTTTCCAAACCACTGCATTCTACATAACGACTTGCGGAGGATTACCATCGCTGGGGCTCAAACCAACAGCCAGACAACAACCGTCACTGATACCACCACTGCACAATCAAAGTCACTCTCTGCCTACCAATCTGCCTGCCAATACTGCATTTCTTGGACCAAGGAAGAGACCAAGGCCTTCATTGCTCTCTGGAGGTGGGGGAGAAAGAAGATTCAATATGTGGTGGTGAAGTGCTACAGGAACAAGACCATGTCCCAAGAAATCTCAGTCCAAATGGTGCAGGAGGGCTATACGTGGGACATGAACCAGGGCTGCAGAGGGCCAACAAATTGAGGCACAAATACAAAGAGATTATTATTATTATTATTATTAAACATTTATAAAGCGCCAGCAGTAACCTGGCGCTGTACAGAACATACAATCAGATGCGGTCCCTGCCTGTGGCTTACAATCTAAAAGACAAGGAGGGGGAGACAAGGAGAGGGGACAGCGGGAGAGACATGGGAGAAGACAAACAAACATTCAGGCGGATGCGAAGTCTCAGGTGCGTGTACTTGGCTTGGTTACAAGGTGGTCGGTAGCAGCAGTCAGCAGAGGAGGGCTGACAGTAAGAGCAAGGGGAAAGACTAGAGGGCATTGGGAAAGGCAGCATGGAAAAGGTGGGTCTTGAGGAGGGATTTGAAGGAGCGGAGGGAGGAGGCGAGGCGGACGTCGGCAGGGAGGGAGTTCCAGGCATGCGGGGCAGCGAGGGAGAAGGGACGAAGGCGGTTGGGCGAGCAGGAGAAGCGAGGGAGAGCGAGGGAGGGGACAGCGGAAGAGCGGAGAGCGCGCGCAGGAGCGCGTAGGGCGATTAGGTCCGAGAGGTAAGGGGGAGCTTGGTCATGGAGCGATTTGAACGTGAAAACCAGGAGTTTGAACAGGATACGTTCAGGAAGGGGGAGCCAGTGAAGGGAGAGGAGGAGAGGCGTCACATGGTCGAAGCGACGGGCAGAGTGAATGACCTTGGCGGCAGAGTTTTGGATCGCCACAAGGGGGGACAGGTGGGAGCGAGGGAGGCCAGCAAGGAGGAGGTTGCAGTAGTCGAGGCGAGAGATAACCATGGCATGAACAAGGATTTTGGCCGAGGAGACAGATAGAAAGGGGCGAATGCGGGCAATGTTGAGGAGAGCGAATCGGCAGGATTTGGCCACAGAGTCAATGTAAGGTTTAAAGGAGAGGTGCGTGTCAAAAATGAAGCCCAAGCTGCGGGCACGGAGAACAGGACGGATGGTGACCCCATCAATGCAGACGGTCAGGTCAGAGGGAGAGGAGGGGGAGGGAGGAAAAATGAGGAGTTCAGTCTTGGCCATGTTCAGTTTGAGTTGGCGTCGGGACATCCAGGCGGAGATATCAGAGAGGCAGTCGACGAGGCGTGAGCGGACAGAGGAGGAGAGAGAGGGGGTAGAGAGATAGAGTTGGGTGTCATCAGCATAGAGATGGTATTGGAACCCGTGGGAGGCAATAATTTCACCAAGGGACCGGGTGTAGATAGAGAAGAGGAGAGGGCCAAGGACAGAACCTTGGGGAACCCCAACCGAGAGGGGAAGGGAGGGGGAGGTCGACTCGGGGAGGGAGACATTAAAGGAGCGGTCAGAGAGGTAGGAGGAGAACCAGTCAAAGACAGAGCCACGGAAGCCCAAAGAGTAAAGGGAGTCCAAGAGGAGCGAGTGGTCGACAGTGTCAAAGGCGGCAGAGAGGTCAAGGAGGACAAGAACGGAGTAGTGGCGCTTCGATTTAGCGACAAGTAGATCATTGGTGATCTTGGCCAGGGCAGTTTCAGTAGAGTGGAGGGGGCGGAAGCCGGACTGGAGAGGGTCGAGGGAGGAGTTGGCAGAGAGGAGGTTCAGGCAGCGGGAGTAGACGACACGTTCCAGGAGCTTCGAAGCAAAGGGAAGGAGGGAGACCGGCCGGTAACTAGAGGGATCGAAAGGGTCCAGGGTAGGCTTTTTGAGGATGGGGGAGACAGTGGCATGTTTGAAGGCAGAGGGGAAGGAGCCTGTGGAAAGGGAGAGATTGACAACATGCAGAAGGGGGGGAGCGACAGTGGGAGCAATAGAGGTCAGGAGGCGGGAGGGGATCGGGTCAAGGGGGCAGGTGGAGGGGTTGGATGAAGAGAGAAGAGCAGAGATTTCCTGGAGAGAGGCAGGAGGGAAGGATGCGAGGAGGGAGGGGGGCGGGGGAGGGGGCGGGAGGGGAGCGGGGGGCGGAGGGGGGCGGGAGGCAATATCCCGACGGATCTTGTCAATCTTGGAGGTGAAGAACGACGCAAGATCCCGAGCAGCAAGGGAAGAGGGCGGGGGAGGGCAGGGGGGTTTGAGAAGGGAGTCGAAAGTAGAGAAAAGGCGGCGAGGGTCGCGGGAGAAAGATTCGATCCTAGAGGCATAATAGCGCTGCCTAGCTAGGGAGATAGCCGAGGAGAGGGAGGAGAGGGAGAATTTGTAATGGAGGAAGTCAGGGAGGGAGCGGGATTTGCGCCAGAGGCGTTCGGCAGCCCGGGCGCAGGAGCGGAGGTAGCGGATGGCAGGGGTAAGCCAGGGGCGGGGGTCGAGGGGGCGGACGGGGCGAGCAGAGGGGGGGGCAAGAGAGTCAAGGGTCGAGGAGAGAGAAGCGTTGAGAGCAGAGACAGCAGAGTCAGGGGAGGAGGAGGCGAAAACGGGGGGGAGAAGGGGGGAAAGATGTGCGGCAAACTCCGAGGGAGTAAGGGCCTGCATATTGCGGAAGGGGCGCATAGAGGGGGAGGCGGAGGGGGGTCGGTGGGAAAGGCTGAAGGAGCCGAGGAAGTGATCAGAACTAGGGAAGGGGTCAAAGGAGAGGTCAGTTAGAGAACAGTTTCGAGTGAAGACGAGGTCGAGGGAATGGCCGTCAGTATGAGTGGGGGAGTCGGTCCAGAGTCGGAGATTAAAGGAGGAAGCGAGAGAGAGAAAGCGGGAAACAGAGGGGGCGGAAGGCGTGTCAACGTGAATGTTGAAATCACCAAGGATAAGAGTGGGGATATCATCGGAGAGGAAGAAGGTGAGCCAGGATTCAAAGTCCGGGAGGAAAGAGGAGAGGGAACCCGGGGGGCGGTAGATGACAGCAACCCGAAGGTGTAGAGGGGAGTATAAGCGCACAGAGTGGGCCTCAAAGGAAGGGAAGGAGGGGGCGGGAGGAGGGGAGAGGGTTTTGAATTGGCAGTGCTTAGCAAGGAGCAAGCCCACACCACCACCTAGGCCCTCAGAGCAGATCTGGGACAACAACATTGCCTCCAGCCACAAGAGGTAAACATTACCCTATTACAAGCTCCATGATCAGTTCCAAGTATGAATGGAGTCATCATTGAATCCCACGTGTATGGCTGTGTCTTTTCCAGGGGTCAGAATTAGGTGGATACGGCTACAACTGCACTTGCTGCAAGTGCTCCCACTCCCCCCACAGAATCCACAACCACCGGTGGACATCCCATTCCTTCCATGCCCATCCTCACTCTGAAACCAGCATGGGTCAAAGTGGACATAGACACCATAATTCTCATGGTGTATCACCTTGAACTTGAGAGCTAGCCCTTGTTCGAGGAGCCACCAAAGATTCTGGTCAAGGGCAAGAGGTCCTTTGTACAGGAGGTGGTGGAAACAGAGAAGAACAGTAAGTTAATGCACCTGGGGAGGGTGCTTGATTAAGACTTCAGTTTATTGTTATCTAATTATGCAGTTTTTATTGTTTACTGTGTTGACAGGTGGCCAGGAGAGTGCGGAGGAGCAGAAAGAAAATTGACAGGAAACAACCTGACATGATGGAAACGGTAGGCACTGGACATGAGAGGCAAGGCACCATGGCAGGACAACAGGCTGATGGGACTGGGGGGGAAAGTCAAAATGGTGGGCAAGGTGGCAGTGGTTGATTTCTGTATGTTCTTCACTCCTCTACAATGATCATGGGAGTTCTCTGTGGTGCTGGGATTCTGCCACAGCAACTACCCCAGCAACTGCCCCAGGTACTCATTACTGCTTTGCTTCAGGTGGGTGGAGGCTGAAACACCGGGGTGGAAAAGTGGGTGGGTAGTCTGAACTTTGGCTTTTCTTGTTGCCTTACTACAGGTCTACCAGTGCAATGAGCAGACAGAGCCCCTGCCCACAAGTGCCCCGTGGAACCAGGACCTGTGGGTCCGCAACCAGAAGTGCAGGTGGGATTTGGAAAGGGAGTTGCCTGGGGAGACCACATGGTGGGCAGACAAGAGCGAAAACTCCATTAATGACATGGCCAGGGAGCACAGGCAGCTGGTGTGGTAGAACATCACAGAACACAAGACCTTTGCTGCTGAGACCCGCTTGCACAGCCAATACAAAGACAGACACTGGGCCTGTCTCTGACTGCTGTCAGAGTGGTCAGACAGCATGATCGAGAAGGCAAGCAAGAAAACGAGTGAGATGTGGACACAGACTCAAAGCAACCTGTCCCAGTCCATTCACAGCTCCAGAGCGCCCTGCTCGAGCATGTTGCTGCTGTGACAGCAAACATTATTACTCATGGGCAGATGCCATTTCTTAGCCCCCATTAGTCGTTCATGTCCCACTATGTGGAATCCACCTCTCTGCTCTGGTTCCCACAGATTTCTACCCCAACCCCCAGGGAAATCACTTAAGTCCACTCTTTCTTTCTTAGCATTTTTACTGCACCTTTTCCTGAAGTCTCAGGGCAGCTTACAAAAATAAGCACAGACTGGTGGGAGAACGTGTTGTCCCATTAATCATTCCCACATGCCTGTCGAAAACACTGCTCGACAGCCAGATCCATGGGAGGAGGATTGGGAAAATGTCCCCTCACCAGTCCTGCCACCCAAGTGAGTATGCCCAGCCTCCCCCAAAAGGACCAGGTATAAGAAGAAAAAGTTATAATTAATTTTTAAATAAAGTTTTAAAATTTTCCATAATCCATCCTTTCCATGCTTTTTTGGGGAAAGGAAGGAAGTTTGGGGGAGGGGGGCATGGAGAATGGCAGTATGGCATAGTGAAAAGCTACTTTGGGGGCTGGGGGTTGGAAGGGAAGGGAGTTGGGGACCCCCTCTGGCCATGTCCTTGCATGTGGGGAGTAGATTCTGGATGCAAAAGGAATTACTGTGGGAAAGGCAATGGCAAAGGTCAGGTGCTGGACAGTTGCAAAGTAGCCTGTGTCTCAGTACTTCCTATTGACATTCCCAGACATGGCTAGCCTACAAATGCCAGTACATTTATTGTATATAAATAAAATATATTTATTACAATACAATACAGTACAAATGCCAGAAAACAGAAGTTCGGGCCTGCATCCTGGAAATCTACAAATGCCAATAGGGAACGCACAGGAAAAGGCCCCCTGGTGGGAAATAGCCTCTGGCGGGGCAAGGAAGGAAAGTATGCCATCCCTAGGGGTGTGCAATTTGTTTACATTATTATGATAATGAAAATGAAAATGAAAATGAAAATGTTAATGTTAATGTTAATGTTTGTTTTTGTTATTGTAATAATGAAAACGAAAAATAATAATGAAAACAAAAATGAAAAAACCCTTTGTTTTTGAAATAATGGGAAAATATGAAAAATCTATTTCTGGCTATAACATTTTTGTTTCTTATTCAATTCTAATTAAAGTTAGTGAGATTGTACCGCCAGTTTAGGACACCATGTGGACCAGAATTTGGAAATATTGGATAAAGAGAATAAATTCTATAAGCAATTGAATGTTGTGCTTTTAAGAAAAGCTACATACACATTCATGGCTACAACTTCTTTATCTTCCATCCAATTTGCATGAAATCTGGGAAGATTTTGTCACTCCCCAAGATTAATAATCCTGCCACATTTCAGAAAGATTGGATAAAGGGTCCTGATGTTATAAGTAATTAACGTATGCGTTTCTGGCTATACCATTTTTATATTCCATCCTATTTACAAGAAATTTGGCAGGAATGTATCCCACATCTTCCCTGTCATCTCTGTCAAACTACAAGACAATTTGATAAAGGAACCCAATTTTATAAGCAATTGAAGTTGTCCCCTTGAAGACCATTATTCAGATCAATAGCAGCACATGCCATGCCAATCAGAGGCAGGCACCTGGCTTGGCAGGGGGAGGGAGGATGTAGGAGGGAGGATGTGGAGAAACCCAACAGACTGACAAACACATTCACTGGCCAATTACTGCATGCTTCCAGCTTTACAGGACCAGTCGGTGGTTGCTTCGAAGCGGGCAAAAAGGGTGAACCTGAGGAGGACACAGAAGGGACGTAACTGGGACTTTGGGGATAGCATCTCAGCAATCAGGAGTCATGGTTTACACATTCAGGCTGGCCAATTATCATCACAATCACATCCTGCAGCACTGTGACAGATGGCATAAGAGAATCTCTATTGACTCTTTCCTAAACAGATGCTTCTGACTTCCCAGTAACAAGTGGGGGAGAGATGTTGGGATGGTCACAGCACAGAATGAGGATATTTGGCTGACATCTCTGCTGGCCAACTGGCATCACAAACAGACCTTACACCACAGTGACATATAAGAGAATCCCTGGCATAGGCTCATTCTCTGCATATGCTGTGCAGGCTTATAAAATAGGGACTATTTATTGCATCTTTCAGATATTTGGCAGGATTGATTATGAAGGTGTGAGATACAGACCTGCCAAATTTCATGTACACTGGTTGGACTACAAAGATGTTATTGTCAGACATACATTTATAAGTGAATTGCTTATACCACAAGCACTCTCTATCCAATTCTTCTGAAAGTTGCAATAGAGAGTAATCTTGGGGAAGGGTACAATCTTGCCAGGTTTCATCCACATTGGATGGGAGATAAAGAAGTTACAGCCAGGAATGTATATGCAGATGTTTTCAACATAACATAATTCAACTGCTTATAAAATCAGATTCGTTTACCCAATCTTCTGTAATTTGTTACACATAATGCCTTCCATTGGAGGTACTATCTCGCCACCTTTCATCCAAATATAATGAAAAACAAAAAATTACACCCAAAAACATGTTTTACATTAAAACCAATGGAAATCGAAAATGAAAGCAAAAACTAAAATAAAATTTCAATATTTACAAAAACAAAAGGTTTAAATAACAAAAACGAAAAATGAAAATGAATAACAACATAGGTCCCTGGTGCACACCTTGAGCTATCCTGGTGCTGGGAAGGAGTTGGATGGACCACTGGAAAACACAGTGACACATAGGAAATATTTTTAAAGGCTTTATTCATAACACACACAAAAAAATCATGTCACCAATACTCATTAAACCCATCACTGATGGTGGGTGTTTTGTCTAGCATTGACATGATGTGGTGGCTGGGGGTTCTCCAACATGGCCTGCCAGTCTCACAGACATTATGGAGAACACCGACGGTGATAGTTTGCAGAGGAGCGATCTCTAGCTGAAAATCAATCCTAGAAGCCATTGATCTCCAGGACTGCTTTAAAAGCCACAAAGCCTTCACCACAATATTAGAACATAAGAACAGAAGAAGTGCCATATTGGGTCAGACCAACGGTCCATTGAGCCCAGCATCCTGTCTCAGACAGTGGTCAATCACGGGGGGCTGGGAGAAGCACCCAACAGGTCACCATGCTATCCATTCCCTGTGGGTCATCCCCAGGCTCCCGACAGTAAAGGGTTTTGTTCCCCAGTCCTATCTGGTAGCTGCTAATGGACGTATCTTCCAGAAACTTGTCCAAACCTCTTTTAAACTCAGCTATACTGCTGGCCTTGACTACCTCCCCTGGCAGTAAATTCCACAACCTAATTGTACGCTGAGTGAAAAAATACTTTCTTTTGTTTGTTTTTACTCTGCCACCTGTGAGTTTCATGGAGTGTCCCCTAGTTTTAGTACTAGTTGAGAGGGTAAATAAC
>QEPC01005936.1:1236564-1251449 GCA_003113815.1 Sphenodon punctatus
GCATTTGTGACTGCTTGCTGAATTTGCATTTTCACTAACACAATCCACTTCAAAGAGCCCACTGTCTCTTAGAGTTGCAGACAAGATGGAGTCACCTTCTTTTGTCACAAAGCAATGATCATCCATGAATTCAATCTTGCAACCATTTTTCACTCCATATTTCACAGAGATTAAATTATTTTTCAATGAGGGCACATATAAGGCCTTATGTATGATTACTTGCTCAATTTCTCCATCTGGGAGCTTGCAAAAGATTTTAGCTTGACCTCGCCCTTGTGAAAAGACCTCTCTTCCATCTGCTAGGGAAATTGGGACTCTGTAATCCAATTCAATTTCTGTAAACATTCCTATATCCTTGAGGAGATTCTCAGTAGCTCCAGAATCAATATAGATGACTTTTTCATTTACTTCTGACATAGCATTAAATCCTTTAATTTTCTCTTTTTCCTTTTGTTTAGAGCTGGCAGTTTTCTGCAGGCTCTCTGTCTGGGCTGTAATGGGTGCTTTAGATTTCCCCATTGTCTTGGCACTTGGGCAATTAACATGTAAGTGTCTGTTGCTACCACAGGAAAAACATCTCTTGACTGCTTTCTTTGAGCTAAAGGCTGTAATTTGATCTGCAGAGGTTTGCTTTGCCTTCCTGCTAAAGCACTCATTCAATTTGCTAGATAAATAATCCAGAGTAACAACTTTATCTGAAACTTCTATAGCAGTCTTCAAATATTCATAATAAACTGGTAAAGAATTCAAAACAAAAGCAACAACACCACTTTCTCCAAGATCAGTTCCCAAATCTTTCAGTCTTTTTTCTAGACATTGTGTCTGGCTGACGTGCTCGGCAGGATTTTGATCCTCTCTCAGTTTCATAT
Organism: Sphenodon punctatus; assembly: GCA_003113815.1. Classification (NCBI taxonomy): domain Eukaryota; kingdom Metazoa; phylum Chordata; class Lepidosauria; order Sphenodontia; family Sphenodontidae; genus Sphenodon; species Sphenodon punctatus. The sequence continues at coordinate 1,237,434 of QEPC01005936.1, forward strand.
TACACAGTCTCTGTATTATAGAGATTGCTTCGCTGGGGCTCTTATGGTTATAAAGATTTTCCAGCTTGTTCCACACGTCACTGGCTAAAGTCACATTTTCAAAATGAACAGTTTTGGACTTACATTCATTCCTAGGATTCCAAGAGCTTTGTCATTTTGTCTGTCCCAATTCTTTTGTTCAGCTCCTGCAGCTGTGGGTCTTTGTGTTATTAGCACTTCATAAAGACCTTGACTCTTTAAGCAAGATTGCATGAGGAAATTCCAATCTTTGAAATTCGCTCCTTCCAGCTTTGGAATGTTGAAGTTCCCTTGAGCTTCCTCCATGCTGCTTCTCTTGTTCCAAAACAAAAACCAGGTACAAAAAATAAGCTGTGTTTTTCTCCTTCAAGATTCAATTCAAATTCCAAAAAATCTGTTAGGCTCTTCAGGAGGATTCTGGACCCTATGTTGGGAATTTTATTAATGGTCAGAAAAACAAAAAAACCCAAAGCAGCTTGAATTGTTAGTAGCAACCGCTTAGTAGTAATCAACACCTTGGAGATTGTTTCTAGATTAAAGTAAACTACTTTATTGAGAAGTACATTGTGATAGGAAAGGCCTATCCCTAGTCTTAATAGCTAGCTGCAACCAGCATGGTGGCCAGACATGTTGAAGGTCAGAGAGAGAATTTAGGAATGGTGAAAGGTCAGGAAGAAGGAGGAAGTCCAGTGGAGCTTCCTGGACACATCCCACCTGGGAGGGGGCTTAGAAGCAGAGATCAGGAAAGGTTAAAGTGACACTCATACTAACTCACTATCTCTACTCCCAAATGCCCCTAGTGGTCATTAGGGTTTGTTGGTGCAAAAGGTGATGTCATCTGGAGCTGTTTTTCCAACAGAGGGGAGACAGGGAAGGGAAAAACAGAGGGAGAGACAAGGGATGCAACATTCATGAGGATGTGGGGGCTCAGGTACACGTTCTTGGCTTGGTTACAGTAAATTGGGAGTTTGCAGATAACAGGTGCTTAGCAGGAGTTCCAAAGGGCGGAGCGGAAGAGGTGGGTTTTGAGGAGGGACCTGAAGGCATGGAGGGTGGGGGCAAGGCGGACGAGGGCAGGAAGGGAGTTCCAGGCATGCAGGGCAGCGAGGGAGAAGGGACAAAGGCAGTTGGGGGAGCAGGGGAGGCGTGGGAGGGTGAGGAGGGGATGGAGGAGGAGCGGAGTGCTCGAGCAGGGGTTCAGAGGGAGATCAGGGCAGAGAGGTAGGGGGGAGCGAGGTTGTGAATGGTTTTGTAGGTGAAGACGAGGAGCTTATGCAGAATACGCTCAGGAAGAGGGAGCCGGTGGAGAGAGGAAAAGAGAGGCTGCACGTGGTCAAAGCGACGGGCTAGGTGGATGATCCTGGCAGCAGAGTTTTGAACAGAGATGAGGGAAGAAAGGTGGGAGCAGGGAAGGCCAGCCAGGATGAGGTTACAATAGTCACAGCATGAGATGACTAGGGCGTGGATGAGAGTTTTGGCAGAAAAGACAGACAGAAAAGTTACGTTGCCAGTGTTTATGCTCCTTTGTATTTTCCTCATTGGGGCTAGCTTTCCATTTATTAAGGATGCCTTTTTGGCTCCAATAGCCTACTTTGCATCTCCATTTAGCCACAGTGGTAGATATTTAGTCCTCCTGCTACCTTTTTTAACTTGTGGGATGCATGTAATCTGGGCTTCCAAGATGGTGCTTTTCAACAGCCTCCATGCCTCTTGCAAACATGTAGTCCTTTCAAATGTGCCTTTTAGTTTCTTTCTAACTAGCTTCCTAGTGGATGGTGCTGAGCTGCTGGCTAAAGTACCTTTGGTCTGGGGTGCAGAAAATGCTGTATGGCTTTATGAGCTAGGGCTTCAGGTGGTAGGCAAGGGCCTTCCCACCCTGCTGCCTGCTCCAGTGACCCCCCCAGACCTCCCATCCAACCCACAGATTGCTCAGCAGGCCAGAACAAAAGCCCACCATTTGGAGTCAGTCCTCAGGTTGGGGTTCCGGCTACCCTGGGGTTAATTTGTGCATTATATTTAATTATGCATGGCAGTAAATATTTAATAGAAACACTTTTTTTGCAGTAGTAATTAGTTTTGTTTTGTTTCCAGTACAATATGGACTTTCTCTCAGTATGACTGTAACAACAAAGTTCACTTTAAAAAGATGTTGCACGAATTGCAGATTATCAAGGTGAATATGAAGATACTGCTCTTCAGTTTAAGATTTCACAACTGTTATTCCATGAAAGATAAGTTTATCTGGTTAACTCCCATTTTCCAAGCCATTAATCAAGACCAAGTACTTGCAATGGGATTTGATATTAATGAATTCTTAGAGGGCTCAGCAGTTCAGAAAATCAGTTCCTACACAGAAAACCTGGCCATCCCAATGAAGCAGGTGGTAGGCTGGGTCCCCAAGAACAAGAGGCCTCATGAGCACCTGATCAATACATTTTCTGTGGCGATTCTAAAGTGTCCTGTGCACATGTGGCCAAAGAAGTTGGACTGACGGAAGATGCAGGTGTCATGGTCCATCTTGGACCACCTGACCAGCACATTCATGAACTGGACATGGTGGTTCACAATGACTTAGAAAACTATACAGTTCAAGAACCTCTTCCACCAAAAACCCTCCATTACCTCTGTGGGGTCAGTCAACTGCACCACCTGGCCCAGCAGCACTTTCACAATCACTGTGCAAACTTCTACTAGGATGATGCGCACAGTGGAAATTCCAACGCCAAATTGCTGGGTGACAGAGCAGGAGGATTCTGGAGTGGTGAGCTTCCAGATGGTGATGGAACCACGCTTCCCATGGGAATGGGCGACCACATCACCATGTTCTGTTTCTCCCGTCAAGACCTAAGAACCATGGTTATCTGCAAGATGAAGCGACGGAGCATCCTGAAGTTTGTGATCCACTCAGCATCTCCCCATGAGGACAACACATTCTCCCACCAGTCTGAGCTTTTTTCCTTCACCCAGACTCCTTCACTCCAGCATCTTAGTAGATATGGCCCTGTGCCAAGGTTGGTGATTGAAACCGCGTCTCTTGACAGGTACTAAGGATTTGCAATTCATTTTGTTTTTATTAGTTACTAAAATAAATGAAGTTCCATTTGTTTTAGTAACTAATATTCTTAAAAAGAAATGAATAAGCAAACAACATAAGTTTACTTTCATTTGGTTTTGAGTTTTTTGTTTAATTGAATAAAAAAAATAATTAATTTTTTTTTAAAAAAGGTAAATCACAACACATGTGCAAAATGACTGCCAAGGCTGTTCTGCACATATGAGACTCTTTTCCATAATGGCTCCGATGCTGCTGGTGCCATTTTGGTAAAGGTCATGCATTCACAGAATGGTCCGGTGGCATGTGCAGTGATTTTAATTTTTTTTTTTTTTAAATTAATTAAAAAAAATAAAATAAACAACCCACTGTGCATGCACAGATATTATGGTGTGCCCCACTATCCTGGCCAGATTGAGTTAGAGCATTTCTGTGCATTGACAGATCATGCCAATGACAGCAGTAGGCTTGGATCTGTCAGATAACTCACAGGATCTTCTCAGCAGCAGAAAGTAAGGCCTGGAGTGCTATAATGAGCAAACGAAAGTTCTTCGCTTGTGTCTCCATGACTGCAGTTCTGACATCCGTGAACTCTGCAGACCACACACCAAATGTTTTGAACAGCTTAAAAAGCTGGGCATCATTGGTGCCATTTTGGAAAAGGGCCACTCACTTAGGAACTGCCTGACTGAGTCAGACCAATTGACCATCTTAGCCCAGTATTGTCACAACCTGACACAGCAGCAGGATTTCAAATTCAGCTCTCCGGCAGAGGCCTTACCCAGGCATGATACCTGAGACCCTCCAAGATCCCCAGCAGAGGCCTCACCCAGGTGTGCTACCAGAGATCCTGAATTGGATGCCAGAGACTGAACTTGGGTCCTTATACATGCAAAGCATGTGCTCTACCACCTGAACCACGGCCCACCCTCATATAAGGATATACAGTTCTTATATGCAGAACTGCCACAGTGCAGAAGGCAGGTCTCATGTGCAGAACTGCCTCAGTGGCCATTTTTTTGCATGTGCAGTGATGGAGGATGAATACCTTTGCCTTTGCTGGGTGAGGCCTGATGTACAGAGAGAACTGTCAGGCACAGACTCCGAGGCAGTCTGCAGGCTCATAGGTGGCACAGGCACACGATGGGGTTACGTGTATGCATGATGGAGTGCAGACACCATGCAAGCCTGTTGCAGTTCCAAGTTCAGCAGAATGGAGGAGTGGGAACCTTAGACAAGATGGGAGTGTAGGATGTGATTGACATGACTTTTCTGATATTTATGCATGCTCATCGCAAGCAAAAATTGTTACTTTCAAAAGATAAGAAAATATTCATTGCTTTACTCTATAGGCAAGGGGAGCTGATGCATACTGAGAGGTACTCATCAGGAAATGTGGCTTCAGTCACCAACACCCTGTGCATGGCTGTACCCACCGAGACCGAGAGGCTTGTCTGGGTGAAGGAGAAAAGCACAGACTGGTGGGAGAACATGCTGTCCTCGTAGGGAGATACTGAACCATCTCCAGCTTCTGGATGTCCCATTGCCTCATCCTGCAAATAGCAGATATCCTCAGGCATCAGCTGGAGCAACCGAGCATGGTGATGCAGTCGCCCATCCCTGTGAAGAAGTGCATTGTCATCTGGAAGATTGCTACTATAGACTAGGGATGGGCGAACACAGTTCGGAAGTTTGGAGTTTGAACCGAACTCGATTTTTGAACCAAACCGAACCAAATTTCCAAACTCGGCTCTGTTCGCCCATCCCTAAAAGAAAATATTCCATTTAGTTCAATGGGGTTTGAATTTCTGAACTTTGTTCGGAAGTTCGAAGTTCGGACCGAACTCGAATAGTTTGGTCGACCGAACCGAACTTCCGAACCGAACTGAACCGAATTTCCGAACTGAACCTAACCGAACCGAATTTCCGAACTCGGTTCTGTTCGCCCATCCCTACTACAGACTCCTGCTGCTCTTTCGCTCAGTAATCTGGCATTGGAACTTCCACAGTGGGCACAAACCTCATCAAGCTTTGCACCACAATTGTGGAAGTGCTGCTGGACTGAGTGGTGGAGGAGGTAATGGAGAGCTTTTGGTGGGAGGGGTTACCTATGATTACATAGGGGTAATCAGTGGAAGCCATATTGCCATCATCTGCCCACTCCACAGCAAGGATGACTACTTTAACCAGAAGGGATTCTTCTTTGTGGTTCTCCAGGCCAAAGTGTACTACTGTGCCCGGTTCATGGATGTGCTGGCTGGGTGGCCCGCTTAGAACCATGACACCCACTTATTCCATTAGGCCCCCTTCTTTGGCCACATGTACACCAGGAACTTTGGAAAGCAGTGTCCTATTGTGGATTGGTAACTTGTTAAAAGATAGGAAACAAAAAGTAGGACTAAATGGTCAGTTTTCACAATGAAGAGAGGTACATAGCAGAGGGCCCCAGGGGTCTGTACTGGGACTGGTGTTGTTTAATGTATTCACTAGTGATCTGGAAAAGGGAGTAAAGAGTGAGGTGATCAAACTTACAGGGGACACAAAGGGTGAAAACAGACATGATGCTAATCACCCCTTTAACCACCCTTGGTGGTTGGTTATGCATGTTGCAGGGCTGTATTGGTGCCCTATGCAGCCCTGAAACATGCATAAATGACCACCAAGGGTGGTTAAAGGATGGTTAAAGGATGGTTAGCGTCATGTCTGTTTTCATCCAAAGTTATTCAAGGGAGTTAAAACATGAGCGGACAGTAAAGAATTGTAGAAGGATCTTGTGAGACTGGGTGACTGAGCATCTAAATGGCAGATGAAATTTAATGTGGATAAGTGTAAAGTGATGCACATAGGGAAAAATAATCTGTTACCAACAGGACTATTGATTAATTATTTTGGAGGCTCAAATTATGTTTAGAATGTTTGGGATTTTATAACTAAAATATTAATGGGTTCCCCTTTTGGACAACAACTAATTTAATTCAGAGACATTGAATGAGTCAGATTTAGTTGAATATTCAAATGTTTTATTCAAGGTGAGCATCAAATATAGTCCCCAAGAATATTCAACAATTGCATATACAAATATAGTGATTACAGAGATACACACCAGGAGGACATACAATATCACTAGCAGTGATCTTTCATACAACTATTGGCAATAATCATGTATATTATCTGGTATTGCTCTATAAACTAAGCTTGGCCTTCTCTGCATTCTTCAATAAGCTACAACATATTTACCCTCCATTCAGCAAAACCAGCTCCTGTTTGGATATGGAAAGCTGACTAGGTTGATCAGGTCCAGACAAGATGGAAGTAAGTAGAAGTAGAGTATAGAGAGAGAAGGAAAGAAGTGGTCTCTGCCATTAAACCATTGATTAAAACTTTCCATTCTCTTCCCATATCCACCCAGGATATTACCTGTCCCAATGGAAAGGCATTAATTCTGACCAATAAAAAAAGCCAAACTCCATTTACGTCTCTACATCTGTCCTTTACATGTATACAAATTGTATACACTTTATACAATAAACTGTTAACAATATCAGTGTAGAGAACATTATAGAATTCATTGTACAGAATGTAGTTCTGTAGAAACAGTTAATACACTCTGAAAAAATTGTTCATTGTCAAATTATGATAATAAATTAAAGTTTAATAATGAAAAAATGTGAAAGTTTAGTTATTAATAAAAATGAATAAAATTATGTATGGTAAGTAATTAAGTATATATAATACATTTATGTTGATGAGGATAAAATATTAAATATTCCTCAAATTCTGAAATAATTTCCATGTTTTTTGGCGGTTATGTCTTGTTGCAATGTATGGAGTTGAATGTTTTTATGCCCGCACTCCCCATAAGAACAGACAAAGACACGCGTTGGGGTAAAAAGGTCTTGGCCACAACTTTATTATAATATATATAATTTGAACAGACCAAATGTTAAAGAACCTGTGTGCATATAGCGAAGAGGAACCATGCTACTCAAAGCAGGTAAAGGGGCCTAAGCTAAACCTCGCCCCCCTACCTGGGTGAATCGACCCTTTGAATTCACCCTCACCTTGGATCAGGCCGGGTTGCAACCCCAAGCCAGCCACTCCGTACCTGGGCTGGGGCCTCCAGTCTTAAGACCCCCCCACTTCCCAAGTGGTAACGGGGTACAAGCGCTACCCCTCAGCTCTTAGGGAGCCTTACCACAGCATGGTTCCTACGCCACTAACCGCCACGAAAAGGGGGGAGGAAAATAGTTTCTCCACCCCTTTCCCACACAGGTATTCCGAAAAGGGGGTATGAAAGACAGCCCTCTCTCCCCAACCCGAGAGTGTTTTCCTTGGCCAGATAACTGTACATCCTCCCATAGGACAAGGCCTGCACCAGGCTCCCAATCCGATCGTGGGGCACCTCCCGGTCACCCCAGCATCCAATCAACACCCCCACATGAGCTGCCAATTTGGCAATGTTACGCTTCATTTTTTCCTGTGAGCACCCGCAGCATAAGCCGAGCTCATCCTCACCCAAATGGATTCACCTGTGGGCATCCATGCCCTGTGCAGGCCCATTTTCCCTCAAATGGGTGACCAGGATTGCAGGTGCCGCAAAATGTCCTGCCTGTGAAGGTATCAGGTGCTCCCGGCACATACCACTGCGCCCAAACCAATAGGGACAGGCATGGGGCCCCATAGCCCCGCTGCGTTCCAAGTTCCGGATTAGCAGCATGGTGTTTAGCCCACTGTATACTGCTGAGCCCACAGCAGCATGGCATTTTGCCCACTAAACCATGGTGCGCCCGTAGATCCAGACAGCTGGCAACCGGTCAGTGCCTGCGGATGACAAAACATAACAGCAGTATGGCCTGTAACTCAAAAGCGACATTCCCCAGTCCACCAAACCTTTCTTAAAATTGGCCTGCAATTGGAGTTTTGTCCAGAATGCCCCAGCGATATGCATGAAAGGAGGGGCCTGTAATGTGGGCAAACCTCCATGTATTACTCCCCAGGAAGTACCACCCTGATAACCCTGGGGTGAAAGCACCATTCCCCTGAACCACAATGCAACACAATCGCAGTTGAACGAGCAAATCCGGGGCCATTCGGCCCATGTGTCAACTGATACCAATTGGCAGGTATCTCTCCTTGGCCCATATGCCATGGCCCAGCCGTCGACCGCCCTCTGGAGCCGATAGCTCGCACACGGGTCGGCTACACCAGGAGCGCACCTTCCTAAAAAGAAAAAAGGCAATAACTGCCCAGCAATCCTTATGGCATGTGGCGCTAACCCATGGTGACACAAGCGCACCACAAACCCAGCAATGTGGCGTCGGGGGGGTGTTGGGTCATGACCCCTGAAACCCCTGGACTGAGAGGAAAGAGGACACACTAGTTCGCCACAAAGAGATAGGCCCTAGAACCCCAGGTTAGGAGGAAAGGGACACACAAGCTCACCACAAAGAGATAGAAATGGCAGCCCTAATGCCCTTGTTCATCCTGCACTCCCCCGCCCACACAAAGCTTCCGGCATGACCTCTGTGTTGATGCTGGCGCTGAGCGCAAATTGAGCGCCAATTAAGAGGGGAGACAGCCATATCATCGTACTTAACCGAGACATACATATTAATGGACGGCATTTCCGTCAAGAACCGTGATCCAAACAAAACTCTGCTGGGTACCCTGGACCGATTGGTTGACCACCTGCACCCAAGCTTAGTTGTGGGACCCACAGTATATGTGGAGGGTCCCATAATCGATGACCCCAGAGCTACAGGACAACCGGGAGTGGCAAGAGGACGAGGAAAATTATGCCCCTGAGAAGGTCAGCAGCAGCCCACTCCGTTGGCCAGGGAATGAGGTCATAAACCCCAGCCAGTAGGAGTTCATGAGACAGTGCAAGTCCTGGAGGGGAACTGTGCCGCCCCCGAGAGACCAAAGGCCAAAACAGCCCTCAGATAAGAATTGACATGCTGCACATGGTTCGGCAGAACCTGGTTCAAGGAAACGGTTAATAAACCAGAATAGTCACAGGGAACCCAGCTCAGGCACAAAGCTGTTTCATCCCTAACCAGAACAGTCATGGGGAACCCAGCTCAGGCACAGCGCTGTTGCATCACTAATTGCTCCAGCCAGAAGAGTTTCATGAGCCAGTGCAAGACCCAGAGGGGAACTGTGCCACCACTGAGAGACAAAAGGCAAAAAGTCTCCAGATAAGAATTGTCCTATGGAACATGACTCAAGGAAATGGTTAATAAACCAGAATAGTCATGAGAAGCCCAGTTCAGACACAGAGCTGTTGCATCCTGCTGGGCAGCTCCGTCTTGTAGATCAGATTACCGAGGGATTCATGGAGGGGAGACTCCAAGAGAGGAGAAATACGCGATTGCACCGACCCGGTGTGTCCTGATTGTACAGACCCAGGGCTTCCGGTGAGAATACCCATTTTTGAGATGCGAGTCTGTGATTGAGACACAGGGGAAAGGCAAACACTAGAGAACCATTCTCTCCTAAGGTGAAGACTAGAGCACTATTCTCTCCTGAGAAGAATGGCTGCAGTTCTCCAGGTGAAAAGCTTACAGATGCTAACAGCGATGAGCCTGTGAAAATGCATATTAACACAGACAAGGTGCTAGCAAATAAATGCTAAATAGAGAGGAGCCCATTAAAATGCAGAGTAATGGACCAAGTGCTTTTGCGTCAGTGATTGATTTGGAAGCAACTACTTTCAACCATAGCCTCCCAGACACCGGGGAAGGCAATGACTAGCGAACTGCTCACTCCAGAGAACCAGAGAACCATTCTCTCTTGACAGGGAATGCCAGCAATCCTCCAGGTGAAAAAGTTACAAAATGGTAACAGTGATGAGTCCGTTAAAATGGAAAATAACATCGACAAGGAGAAATCGTGCAAGGGAATGACAGAAATTCTCAGGGCGAAAAAATTTACCAAATGCTAACAGTGACGAGCCCGTCGAAATGCAGAGCAACATCGACAAGGTGAGATTATACAAGGGATAAGAGAAACCACTGATGAAGCTGCAAAATTATACACTGAACTGAGCCATGCAAAAGTTGTGATACTTATTGCACACACTGAACTGAGCAAGCAGGAGAAGCTTACTACATACCCTCACTTACCCTTTCTATTGATGCTTGTGATCTACCAACTGGATAATCCAGGAATAAACAAGGGATAAACTGTTTCATGTCATAGGAGAACCAACTAGTGAAATTTCAGTGATAGACAATGAACTAATGCAAGAGTTGTGGTACTTACTGTACACACTGAACTGAGCCAAAGCAACAGTTGTGATGCTTACCGCATCCCCTCTCTTTCCCCTTTCGCTGATGTTCATGATCTATCAACTGGGTATTCCAGGTGGCACAGCCAAAAACGCTGTGACCTGTACAGACAACCTAAGGTTAACAAGAAGCTATGGTAGATAGTAGCGCGAAAGCCTTAAGAACCTCTACATAATACTGATGCACCCTGAAGGAAATGAGCAGGGGAAAACCCCTGCCTGCAACAAGAAGCGGAGGGACACAGACCCTACTGTGCAAAGGTTGAACACGATAGTCCCACAAAGCTACCAGAATGTTTGAAGCACCACAAATAAAAACTTGAACCATGAATGCAACAAGGGGCAGAGGGACATAGACATCTCCCCAGAACACGATAGCCCCACAAAGCTATCAAAATGTTGGAAACACCACAAGTAACAACTCGAACCATGAGTGTGGCAAGGGGCGGAGGGACCTAGACATCTCAGTGCATACTCCAAAGCCACGCCTCTAAGGGGCAGTCTTCCACTTGACTTCTGGTTGCTCTCCTATACTTACACTTTACCATGGACTTGATTGGAACTCTATGGAGCTGAAGGAATGGCTCCTGACCTGTTTGGACTAAACTGAACCTAAGGACCGAACCCCTTTGCTGCAAGGCAAAGACGCACCTAAAGCTGTGAGTAATTTAATGTTACATCAGAGGGACCAGTTTAGGCTAGATGCTACAAAAAGGCCCTCGAGCCTAACTGTGTTCTGATCAGTTGCTTTTTCTCAAGGGTTCAAAGTACCTCACATGTTTGTAACCTGTGATGCTTGGATTAAAATACCATTAAAGTAATATTCCTTTTTCGGATCTAAAAGATCTCTGTGTGTGTGTTAGCGTAAGCGCCACTGTACGCTCCGGCGGCAGTAATTGGGAACTGACTTATTCTGGCTTGCGGGCCTGTCTGTTTAAAGAAAAGGTAGAGTTCTCATCTTCCCTAGAGGGATGGAACTCACGACCTACAATCTCTAGGGTGGTGGCAGCGGAAAAGTACCAGATAATGGTGGGTAACGGGGTGCCGGGAGGCTGGGGTTGAAACCCCGGTGGGCTCCGTTACGCCACAACTGGTGGCAGCGGTAATCCCTCCACTATGCAATGGCTATAGACAGGTGAACACAAACACTAACATAGTGACCACTGTGTACCGGTTGAAGACAAGTGGACACGATAACCCCACAATGCCAACGTAGTGTTTGACGCACCACCTGTATAGCTTGAATAACAAATCTGTAAAGGTAAAAGACAGGTCAATATTGCAGATTCATGAATCACAAAACCGCAAAGGAAAAAGTCAAACATGATGTCATGTGAAAGCTGAGAGCTGGCTAAAGCTTACTGCAGGCGATGAGGAAATGCAAAGCCATGCTGGATGACCACTCCGAAAAAACCTAGAAAACCTCTGCAGACACATAGATCATTGCGTCGCAAATGGGCCGCTTCGTGAGGAAGAGAATGAAATTCCAGAAGCACCTGGCAGGAAAACAAACACTCTCCCAGCTGGGTGACATTGAGCTTCAGTCTCATCACCATATCTTACCAGCCAGAGAATGGCTGCAACAAAGGACCCTGGAAAAAACAAGCACAGGACCCTGGAAATGAAGGAACTATGAAGCATGCCTTTTGGACACCAACCTATAAATGACCCTGGAAAGGTGCTTAAGGGGGAAGACCCGACAAGGAAGGATCCTTCCCACCCTCTCAGTTGGGTGAGATCACCTTGTTGAGCTTCATTTGCATCACCATATCTTACCAGCCAGCCAAGGTCTGCCACGAGGGACCCTGGAAAACAAACAAAGGACCCTGATGCCAGCCAGAGAAAGGCTGCAACAAAGGACCCTGAAAAAACAACAAAGGACCCTAGAAAGGTGAGGAGCTATGAAGTAAGCCTTTCTGGAAACCAATACTGATCCAAGTCAATCTATTCCTCGTTGGCTGCAACAAAATGTCCAGGCCAATTTGTCCAACGCTGGCTGCAACAAAAGAACTATGAAGTAAGGCCTTTGAAACCAATACTGGGCCAAGCTGCCCGTCTCCTGCCGCAAAAAGAAAGAACTATGAAGTAAGGCCTTCAGGAACCCATACTGGGCCAAGCTTTCCATCGGTGGCTGCGGCATGACTGGGACACCCTTGGGTCCAAGTACTGATAGGAATGCGGTATTGGTTCTGGGGGAAAAGCGCTAATTGCTAGGGGCCCGTGCCCCCCCCACAGTTCCCCAGAGTTGCCCGTGCACTGCCATACTGACTCTGTCAGCGGCGCTTGGTGCTGGTTTCTGCTCCCCCCACCTGGGGAGATGAATTTAACTTGCTCCCCACCAGGAAGCCATAGACACCAGAGCCATTAGCATTGAATAGAGCGCTGCCACTCTGCCCCACGGTAGTGGGGCTCCACATGGGGCTCCCCCCCCTTTGGCCCCTCCAGTGGCAGCGGCGCTCCACCCAGAGATTCCCCACCTTCAGCCCCTGCTGAAGGAAGAAGTCTCTCCCCCCCCAGCCCCTACCGGGGCCATTAACATTTAAATTGAGTGCCACCGTTCTGCCCTGTGACGGCGCTCCATTGGGGTCCCCCCCCCAGCCCCTGCTGGCCCCATCAAGCCCCTATCAGGGCCAACAAAATTGAATTGCGCACTGCTGCTCTGCCCCAAGGCGGCGGTGCTCCACCTGGGGATTCCCCCCACCCCAGCGGGGCCCTTTAAGCCCCTACCGGGGCCAACAAATTTGAATTTCGCACCGCCGCTCTGCCCTGCGGTGGTGGCGCTCCTGGGGATCCCACCCCCCACCCCCTGCTGGGGCCCATAAGTTTAAATTGAGTGCCGCCGCTCTGACCCCGCAGTGGCAGCACTCCACCTGGGGATCCCCCCCAGCCCCCGCTGGGCCCTTCAAGCCCCTACCAGGGCCAACAAAATTGAATTGCGTGCTGCCACTCTGCCCCGCGTTGGCGGCACTCCACCTGGGGATTCCCCCCCCCAGCCCCTGCTGGGCCCATCAAGCCCCTACCAGGGCCAACAAAATTGAATTGCGTGCTGCCACTCTGCCCCGCGTTGGCGGCACTCCACCTGGGGATTCCCCCCCCAGCCCCTGCTGGGCCCATCAAGCCCCTACCAGGGTCAACAAAATTGAATTGCGTGCCGCTGCTTTGCCTCACGGCAATGGCGCTCCTGGGGATTCCCCCCCCACCAGCCCCTGCTGGGACCCATAAGTTTAAATTGAGCGCCACCGCTCTGACCCTGCAGCGGCGGCGCTCCACCTGGGGATACCCCTCCTTCAGCCCCTGCTGAAGGGAGAAGTCTCTTCCCCCCCCACCCTGACCATCGGCCCTTGCTGATGATGGCTGGCAGCCCATGGAGGATGGCAATGAGGACTCACCCGGGTAAACTTCAACGTGCGGCCCGAGAGAGGAAAAGAAGACTCCGTGAGCAGCCCTGGCCATGGGAGGAGAGGAAGAGGTACCCAGCAGGTCCAGGTAAATATTCCTGGCTATGACCCCACACACCGGGTGCCCACCCTCCCCCCCATTGGCCCCCCGGGGCTGCTCCCCATATGGGCAGGCTGCCCGGCACCCTGTTCAAGGGGATGGGCACAAATCCACCACCACCGCTCCCCCCCCCCCGCTTATGGCATGGGAGTGTCCCTTT
>QEPC01005936.1:1251922-1263508 GCA_003113815.1 Sphenodon punctatus
TTCCCCTTCCTAAGTCTCTCCCCCAGCTCCTGTCTCTCAGATTGTAAGCCCTAGGGGCAGGGACCGTGTCTATTTTATTACTTTGTAAAGTGCCAGGTACACTGCTGGCGTTATATAAATGTTTGTTAATAATAATAATAATAATAATAATTGTAATGAATTTGTATGCTTTTTGGAATTTAAGCTAGAGTCAAAATGATTTTATGATGTTTTTGAAGAGGAAAGTTTTTAGTTTTATAAACTGTTGTGCATTTTACTTTTTTAAACTGTAAAGTTTTTTGTCTTGGTAAATTTCCAGGTTTTGTGCACTATGATATATCAGCACAATAATATATCAGTTGTTGCACAACTTTTAAGTTGTATATTTTACAGAACTTTTAACTCAAAAGTTGTGTAACTTTTAAGCTCTGCATATATGAAGTTACTTGTTTATATTAGGGTCAATGGGAATGATTATCCCCATCTAACTCTAGTGTAAAGTACGAGTAACTCTACAAGAGGCAAAGGAGTTTGAGGAGGAACTTGGTGTGTGACGTTTTTTAAAACATCGCCTCCACATCAAAACAGGAGGTGTTTGGGGAAAGATTCTTCCAACTTCTCCGCCCCCCAACTCAGTCTCTCTCTTTCTCTCTCTCTCTCACACACACACACACAGACTATCACCCCCACTCTCTCTCTCTCTGACACACACACACACACGCATGCACTCTCTCCCCCAGCTGAGTCTCTCTCTCTCTCTCTCTCACACACACACACACGCGCGCGCGCAGACTCTTCTGCCCCCCACTCTCTCACAAACACACATGCACTGTTGTCCCTCACATGCACACACTCGTACACACACACACATACACACACTCATTCTTCTCACCAACGCCACCACCACTTGCAGCCTCACAGGAGGATCAGGAGGGACTGAAGAGTTTTTCAAAAGGCCCCACGACACTGCAGGACACACGGGGGGGGAGGGGGTGCCACCATCTTGCTGTTCCTGTCTGGGCATGATGGGAAATGTAGTTCCAGCATGCCCATACAAGAAACATGTTGGTAGCCCCAGTGTTCCCAATGGGGGCAGCAGAACTTGCAGCACCAGGCCAGTGAGGGGGGAGAGGGCCGGGGGAGTGGCATAGTTCCTCTCCCCCCCTCCATAAGCTGCCAAGCCCAACAGGGGGCCCGGGGGAAAGGAGAGCCCGGACGTAACAGCATAAGGAAAGTTACATGACTCTGCTTTTTAAAATCACGTAACTTTTATCAGGAGCCAGCTCTGTCACAAAGACTTTATGCTGTAGTTAGTTTCATGTCAATTATACACTTGCCTCAGAAAGCCAGCAAGAAGAAGCTCTAGTCAGTTTTATGTCAATTAACCCCACCCCAGCCTCACTCCCTACTTTGGACTCCATATGAAAAGTCTGCACATTTTCAAAAGTTGCAGACTTTTAAAAGTACGGAATCAAAAGTCTGCAACATTTCAAAAGTTGAGGACCTTTAAAAGTACGGAGTCAAAAGCTGCGGATGTTTAAAAGTATGGAATCAAAAGTTTGTAACATTTCAAAAGTTGAGGACCTTTAAAAGTACAGAGTCAAAAGCTGCGGACGTTTAAAAGTACGGAGTCAAAAGTCTGGAAGTTTTCATACCAAGTGAAAAGTCTGCAACTTTTGAAAAGTTACACACTTTTCACTCCTATGAAAAGTTGCAGAATTTTGACTGTACTTTTGACTTTGAAAAGTGTGCAACTTTTCATAGGAGTGAAAAGTGTGCAACTTTTCAAAAGTTGCAGGCTTTTAAAAGTACGGAGTCAAAAGTGTGCAACTTGTCAAAAGTTGCAGACTTAAAAGTATGGACTCAAAAGTCTGCAAGTTTTCATACCAAGTGGAAAGTCTGCAACTTTTGAAAACTTGCAAACTTTTTCCTCGGTATGAAAAGTTGCAGACTTTTCATAGGGAGTCAAAAGTACAGAGCGCATTCACACATACATTAAAATACTGCTTTTCCTAAATGCTTTTCATGAATGCTTTTCCTAAACACTGCTTTTCCTAAAATGCTGCTTTTCCTGCCACTGTAAGGAAATGACTGTTTCGTGTCCGGCACATTGCTGGTGCTCTATAAATATACAATAATAACATTTAATAATTTAATATTTTCTTCTATTGCTGGAGCAGAGGAGGCCTTGGACTGGAGGGCAGGGTGAGAGCAGGATGGTATTATCAAAGGAATGATTTTTTTTTAGGACTTAGTCCTCAATCTGCTCTGGTTTCTTGGAGGTTTATTACCAGGGCTTGTCTGCTGTCTCTGGTGTTTATTTCATGGCATTCCCTCTGTCCCAGAACTGATTGCAGCACATGGTTGTGATTTTACAGGGGGTTAGTTTTGGTTACAATACAGTGTGTTTTGGAAAATACACCAAAGCAAAAGAAAACAGAAGAAAATGTCCAAGGATGGGGCACATGGTACAAGTTAGAGCGCAAAGCTGAATCCAGACCCTGACCTGCTAACCCTAGCGCTTCCCCGGCTCTCGGAGAGGGGAGAGGAGCGGAGCTGAGATCCGGGAAGTGGGGCGCTGTGTAACTGATATGACACTGACTGGGCTAGTCAATATCATGTCAGTTACACAGCACCCCACTTCCCCGGCTCCTGGAGAGGAGCCGAGCCGAGAGCCAGGGAAGCGAGACGCTGTGTAACTGACATGAAACTGACTAGAGCTTAAAGTCTTTGTGACAGAGCTGGCTTCTGATAAAGTTACATGATTTAAAAAAGTAGAGTCACGTAACTTTTCTTATGCTGTGTTTTGCCGGTCAGCAACTGCTCAACTGCGCATGTGTGAGCCAGCAGAACCGATTTTATAATCATTAATAACTTGCTTCTGGCTTCACCAATCACTATCATGTTACAGAAACAGTTGTTATTGATCTCGTGCTCCAAGCCTGTGACGTTTGGGGGCTCAACTCATCCAGGGGGAGGAAATATTGATGATTCAAAATCATGAATATGTGTGCATTTTGACCACAACCAATTAACTTTTAAACAGTCATAACATTTTATTTTCCTGATGGATCTTCTTCACATTTTGTGCATATGATGGTCATCACAACTTATAGCCATGGATAAATTTTCAGAAATGTAGCTCAAGCGGTTTCCTCAAAATTGGGGCTTCAGCAGTCCCCTGTTTATAATGGAGAGTGGTTGTGCATTTAACTTCCTTACAGCTACCGCTGGAAGGAAATCCAGTTCCTTATTTCAGAGTTCACTAGGAACAAGAGAAATAGCTTATGGTTGATGCTAATGAAGTATTTAGTAGCACATCCATTTCTCATCCCTTCCTCCTACTATTAGGTAGAACTTGGCTCATGATTTTTTCATTGATGCAGGATCATTTTCAACTACCTGCCCTGCCCACCACATGTTACCTGTGCTTATATACACCCCATATTCCACATCCGCATCATCCCCTGTGTCTCCCACTGTCCCCTCTCCCTGTCTCCCCCCCTTTGTCTTTTAGATTGTAAGCCACCGGCAGGGACCGCATCTAATTCTATGTTCTGTACAGCACCAGGTCACACGACTGGCGCTATATAAATGTTTATAATAATAATAATAATAATAATAGAAGGGTCAGGGCCCATTGACTTTCCACACCAAAACTTCCACACCAAACACTTTCCACACCAGGTCTTGCAAATTTTAACGTATATCATCCAAATTCTGGATAAATCACAGGAAAGTTAATCAACTAAATCCAAACTGTTAGTTATCCCTTTGTGTCTCTAAAAAAAACCACTCTCCCCCATCCTCTGAAACAGCATAATATGTATTACAGGTCAGAAGTTCACTATCATGAACTTCTGTTCATTATTTTGAGCTCAAAATGCTCTGAAAAAGAGCAATATTTGTATGTTGACAAGTCCTATTCAAATTCTTTGCTTGTCTAGAAAGCATATTCTAAGTCCCAGCCAGATCCTTGTAGTCAACCCTTGATACTAGAGGCTCTTGTCATTATTGCTGATATGTAAAAAAAAAAACCAAAACACCCCACAACAGCCCACACAAACAAAGAATCTACAAAGACCTACTGCAAGGCAATGACAATGGGTGTTTTTAGACACACATTTCTCCTGGATGTTTGCTGTAACATCCAGAACTTTCTGTGTGTCTAAATCACTCGTCCAGATCTTAAACATCCGGATCTTTGAACTTCTGCGTGAAACTTCTCCCAGAACGTTTGTGTGTAAAAGGTTCTCCTGGTAAACTGCTTTGCTCCAGGCAGCTGTGGTGACTTGGTTTCCATGGCAGCCTGTCACATCTACAGCTACGGCTACTTTAGGCTGCCTCAAGGCAGCGTTTGTGTGAAGAATGCATCCAGGAACTGCGTCAGGGCAGTGTGTGTGTGAAACTTACTTGTGGACTTGTAAACCCAGAAGATTGAAACATCCAGAACTTTAACATGCATCTAAAAATGTCCAATGTCTGCTAACTTATCTTCCACAAGAGTATTACTTAACGAAATTTGAAATATTTTTTCATACACTTTAGCATTTCATGAGTACTCATCAGATTGATTTCTCATTTTTTACAATCTTTGGATACTCTGAGCTATACAGTGACTTTCTCTGTCTGACAGGTATATAAGGATATTCATCTTCAACTAGTCCCATACAGAGAGAATTGTGGAGCATATTTCATTGCATGTGGGAATTGGATCTTTTCCTGGCTAAATATAACAGCTATTTTACTGTTATTTTCCTAGCTGACATTATAGGGAAGCTCTTCAAAAGTGCCACTTCCAGAGATGCAGTGAAGGTCATCTGTGCAACAGGTTATAGCCACTTATACTGTATTAACCCATCTAATGCCAAGGTTCAAGATATTCTAAAATAACTGCTGAAAAACATATCAGCACTAATGGCAAGAACCAAAGAGCCTCTAGTATCAAGGGTTGACTGTAAGGATCTGGCTGGGTCTTGGAAAATGCTTTCTAGACAAGTAGAAAATTTGAATAGGACTTGTCAACATACAAATATTGTTTTAAAACCAGAGATCGTTGGATCATCATGGCCATTCATGGTTTCAATAACTAGAAACATTAGTAGGTTAAATATAAAGCAAATATTCAAAATCAGTGGTTCTGGCATAACTCCATTGCCTTCAGAACAATTTCCCTAAACATAACTTTGGCCAATTGGATTATGTAAATTCATTGTGTAACATCTTGTTGTGAGGAAGGTAGAATAGCAAAATACGCTAATTTTTAGGTTTATAATATCTTTTGGGGTGAACTTTAAGGGCCCGAGAGAGGAGGGATAAAAAAAATTAGTGTTATAATCTGCAACCTTACCTAACCATCCCATTACGATATTTTAAAATACTTTAACGTCATGAGATATAACTACAAAGTCAAAATGGCAAACAGCTGAAGTCAGTATATATTTCTAGCAGTTACACAAGACCAAAAATGAACAGTGTGGTTCAATACTCAGTCCCTATTAGGATCCTAGGATATCATGGTTATTGTACATTATTTAAAAGCCCATGATCCAAATAACAAAACATTTTTACAGATATTTTAGTTAGGGATTCAGTTGCAGATTAATTTTATCTGAGAGCAGGTTTCTCTGAGTGAAGCTAGAACTCTTTGTCCAAGCATTTGGACTCACCTTAGCCATTATTTTGACAAATAGAGAGCAAAGCATTGTATATGTTACTGCTTAGGCGTCCTTCTTTACATTATACTGGGGCTATGAATACCATTCTTTAAGTGCCTTGAAAGAAATTATTTAGCCATAAGGAATGTATTTCTAAGTTCATTTCCAACAGGGGAGAACTTGGCACACCAGTTGTTGCAATGTTATGTAACATTCACTCAATAGGTTTAAACAATGACTCACAAACACATGCCAATGCACTATTATTTTCATTCAAACTGAGTTTACCCCAACTCGCTCTATTAATTCACAGGTTACTTTCAATTAAAAATACCATGAGTTAAAGTATCACCAACTAGGGAATGGGGTGAGTGGGGACAGTTGCAAAATAGAAGCTTGAGAAACAGACCCTTCATGTTGGTTAGGGACTCAATTATAAGGAAAATGTTTCTTCATTCAACTCTTGCTGTAGTGATTATTATTGAAGACACAAAATATAACACAGATAAAAGGGACTGAAACGTTCCAACCAATACATACCATTTTTAAAAGGCGATTCTTCCTAAAACAAGTAAGTGCTTTATAGAGCAATGGCAACTCAAGAGATTAAATAACAGTGTTGGAGAGCTTGAGGTTTTGGGGATAGCCTTTGAACTTAGCAAGAATGAGAGAAGTGGAACATGAGAGCTAAACAATATATTATTTTTATGACATAAATCATTATGAAATTCATCAAGATCTCAAGATTAGAAAGAAAACTCAGAGGTAGATTGGGTGACTGCCTGCCCACACACCTGTCTACTTGCAGCTGGCAACAGGGGCACTTAGTTTTCTACGTTCATACAGACAGACAGACATAGCATCAGCTTGTTATTCTGCAGAGTCCTAAACATACGTGTGAATAATTAGCAGCTAGTGCCTTTTTTGCTGCTTTGAGAGTTAAAAATCAGACCCATTAATAGCATATTCTGCATATTTTGTTTTCCTTGGTCTCCAGCAATATGTATTCATAGGATGAATTTGCGATTCTCTCCAAGATTAGGGGTTTTGTTCTTGTGTCTGCTAGTCTGCAGTACAGAAACGCATTCTTTACAACTGTATGCAAACTCCTCAAGCCAGAGACCATGCTTTTAGATATGGTAGTGGGCTCGCGGATTTAAGCAATCTGCCATTAGAAAAGACTCACAGAGCTGCAGGAGGATCAGCAGCTGCTATAGGTTGCTTCCCACAGCTCTACGGCAGTTGCCGAGACAACCCATGGCTGCGAGCAGAGCTGGTGCCTTTAGACGGCCCATTGGTCTGCACCCAGCCAGTGCTCTGGGATATTCCAGAGCACCGCAAATGGAACTGGTCCAGAGCAGGCAGTGTCTGCTCCATCTCACGCCAGGATGGCTGGCCTCTACACAGATGGGCCACCCAGGGATGGGTGGAGCAGGAGGGGAGCAGGTGTCCATCTAAAGGCACTCAATCTCTTGTTAATATCAACACATTTTCTTAAAAGCTAGTATGCAGCATATAGATCTTGGAAGGACTGTCAAAGTCTGAGTAAGGCAAGATAATTTAATTCCTTGAAACCGTAGAAACCCTTTCCCTTGCTCTGCTTGGGTGCCTGAAAGTCCAGGAAACTGCCCCCAACAGCACGCAATTTTGCAGTTGTGTTATCTGGATGGAACTGACCACCCTGCAAAAAAACCTGTCGACAGCCTGTACCATCATGATTTATCTTAGCATGGTCTTTTTAATGCAAGAGGCTATCCTGTATAGCAGGGTTGGGGAACCTCAGGCCCAGAGGCAAAAAGCAGTCCATGGCAAGTTTTAACGTGTCCCCTTTCTAGTTCCTGGAACTGAATCCTGGCTCCAGTTTCTACACCAAG
This sequence comes from Sphenodon punctatus, assembly GCA_003113815.1. Classification (NCBI taxonomy): domain Eukaryota; kingdom Metazoa; phylum Chordata; class Lepidosauria; order Sphenodontia; family Sphenodontidae; genus Sphenodon; species Sphenodon punctatus. The sequence goes on from QEPC01005936.1 coordinate 1,259,433, forward strand.
GCACTGAAAAACTGAGCTCAGGTTAAGTGAACAGAGGCGAGGGCATGCACACAATTTATTTATTTATTTATTTTATTTATTTTGATTTGTATCTCACCTTTCCTCGAAGGCTCAGGGCGGCTAGCAGCACACACACACACACACACACACACACAAACCCTAACCCTGTCTGTCAAAAGCCTGGCCAAACAAGAAGGTCTTACATCACCTCTGAAAGATGCTCGGGATAGGACTTTGGTGACTCTGCAAGGGGAGGGAGTTCCAAAGCTGCGAAGGAGCCCTTGAGAACACCTCTCCTCCACAAGGTAAGGATGCATTGCATATGCTTATGGGGACGGGTCATCAGGAGCATATTCAACCTGTGCTTCAGGCTCTACACTGGTTGCCTGTTGTCTTTCAGGCCCAATTCAAAGTGCTGCTTTTGACCTATAAAGCTTTACATGGTCTGGGCCCTAGTTACCCAAGGTATGGCCTCACTTCCCAGGCCCCTGGGTGGCCTCTGTGATCATCCAGGGGTACCCTCCTGAAGGTTCTACATTACCATTTGGTGGGGACTGACAGGCAGGCGTTCTTGGTGGCCACGCTACTGCCGTGGAACTCTCTCCCAGCGAGTGTCTGTCTCGGCCCTAATTTTCTTGCCTTCTGGCGCCAGTGTAAACTGTGGCTCTTTCGTCAGGCATTTGATGAAGAGGAGGCGTGTGGTGAGGTTTCGGTGCGGGTGGGCTATTTATACATCTTTTGCGCATCAGATTGTTTTATAGGAAGGTTTTAATTGTTGTTTTGTAATGTTTTTATTGATGTTTCATTGTAAAAAGTTGTTTGCTTCCCAGAGTTGCCGGAGGCAGGATGGGGTGGAATACAAGTTTATGAAATTAATTATTAATTATTATTATTATTATTATTAAATAATAAATAATAATAATAATAATAATAATAATAATAATAATAATGTGACTAACTAGGGCCAACTAAGCCTGGGTGTTGCAAGGCCAGCTCTGAGGCTAGAAAGACAGAGTTGAGCCTCAGTTGGCGGGGGAGCCTGACAGAAGAGGGATTGCTAGAGAGAGGAGAACCAGAGAGAGAGCTCTGCGTCATATGGAGTGAGCCAGCTCACAGCCAGGAGCTGGTTACAGGAGGGATTGATCGTGCCTGGCCAGGGTCCATGCTAAAGGTACCCTGTGAGTAAGCAAAGGGTGGAGTGCCAGATAGTCATAACTGAACTGTCCTGGACTAAAGCATAACCATTTTGTCTCCTCCTGGGTAGATAGTGGGCATGCTCCAATGCCCTGTGGGTCACATATGCACCTGCGTAGGCACACACATGTGCACAGTTTCTGCAGGAAACAATGTGCCCACAATGCAGATCTGCACGATTTACACGGTTTGTGCATGGTTGCGCACGCTTGTGCGCACACACAATCCACAGGTCATTGGATCGAGCCCATTGTCTTCTCTGTCCCCTTCCAGTAATAGATATCTTAAATCTATCTCTCCCTTTTAGCAAAAAAAGATTCAGTGTAGCCTAGTGGATAAGGTGCTGGGCTTAGGGGTGTGTATCCATAATGTTTTCTATTAGTTACAAAAATGAAATGGAGTCCCATTCACATTGTAACCAATGTTACAAAAATGGATGAATAAGCATCTTGGATACACATCTCTCTTTTAAACCTTACATTGACTCTTTGGCCAAATCCTGCCGCTTCGCCCTCCGTAACATTGCTCGGATCCGCCCCTTTCTCTCTATCTCCTCGGCCCAAACCCTTGTTCATGCCATGGTTATCTCTCGTCTCGATTACTGCAACCTCCTCCTTGCTGGCCTCCCTCGCTCTCACCTCTCCCCTTATCGCAATCCAAAACTCCCCTGCCAAGGTCATTACTCTGCCCGTTGCTTCGACCATGTGCAGCCTCTCCTCTTTTCTCTCCACTGGCTCCTCATTCCTGAACGTATCCTATTTAAACTCCTGGTTTTCACGTTCAAAACACTCCACAACCAAGCTCCCCCTTACCTCTCAGACCTAATCTCCCTACGCACTCCTGCACGCGCTCTCTGCTCTTCCTCTGTCCCCTCCCTCACTCTCCCTCGTTTCTCCTGCTCACCTAACCGCCTTCAACCCTTCTCCCTCACTGCCCCTCATGCCTGGAACTCCCTCCCCACCCACATCCTCCTTGCCCCCTCCCTCCGCTCCTTCAAATCCCTCCTCAAGACCCACTTTTTCCTCGCCGCCTTTCCCAATGCCTGCTAGTTATTCCCCATATACTTACTGTCTGCCCCCCTCTGCAGACTGCTGCAGCCATCCTGATTGTAACCAAGCCAAGCACACGCACCTGAAACTTTGCATCCGCTTAAATGTTGTCTTCTCCCTTGTCTCTCCCACTGTCCCCTCTCCCTGTCTCCCCCCCTTGTCTTTTAGATTGCAAGCCACAGGCAGGAACCACGTCTATTTCTATGTTTCTGTACAGCACCAAGTACATGACTGGCGCTATATAAATGTTTATTGTTATAATAATACTAATACTAATACTAATAATAATAAATGATAATGTTTGCTTATTATCTGCTTTTGTTTAAAAATAAAAAATATAAAAATAATACAAAACCCTGCAGTTGTACAAAATGGCCACCAAACCGTTCTGCGCATGGCAGTATTGGTGCCATTTTGGAAAAGGGCAGCCGGTCTACACATTCTCAGACACAACCTTGGATGAAATGGACTTTTTTCCATTATATCTGACAACTTTGGGTGATTTCAGACGAGATGGGGTGGCATTCGGCCCGTCCCAGAATCACCCTTCTGATTCCCCGCCGGAATCATCCCATCACGTCCAACAGACATGCTGGTTGATCCTGGCGGGGAATCAGGGAGGGGGCGGGACCACGCGGTGCAACATGTGTCCACACGGCCTCGCCCCCCCACGCCGCCCGCCCTCTGGGGAGACGGGCAGGCGCTGCGGCCAATGTGGCCGCAGCGCCCGCCCGAATTGACCACGGCCCAGAATCCAGCTGGGGATTCCGGGCCGTGGTTGCCGTCCAGATGGGACACTCTCCTTCATTGCGGCGGGGAATCATATTCACTACGCGATCGGCGCCGGCCCTGCAGTCCCGCTGATCGCATGGTGAATGTGATTCCCCGCCGCGATTGACTGTGGTTAACATCTGGGGGGGGGGGAGCTTCCGGTCCCCCAACAGACGTTACGAGACCATTCCCCACCACAGGGTATTGACTGTGGTTGAGCGTGGTCTCATAACATCTGAAAATACCCTAAGTGTCTTTGTCGGCTTCCATCATCATTTTATGTGCACACCTCATGTATATCAATGAATGTATCTTTATACTTGAGTTAGAGGATACTTGATATTCTCATTTTTAGAGATAAGGTAATGTAAGGCAGGAAGATGAAGTGATTTAGCAAAGATGTCACAGTAACTCTGCTACAAAACGGAGAACTTTCCTTAATGAGTCTGCAAGTAAGTAGCAAACATCTTTACCAATGACAATCTTACTCATGGTTTTGAGTCCCTAATTAATCTCACTCACAGCTGGTAATATGCTTGACAATGTGGAATGGAGTATCACACACACGGACATATCTTTTCACTCCCTCCCCAACATGTATGCAGTTCCTCTGGATTTTTGCAGCTCTTCTCCTTTGTGCAATATGTTCATTAGGGTATAAGACTTTCAAACTATGTATTTCCTAAACTCTCTATTACATTTGCATGGGGTAAAATGCATCACATGCACTAAGAGCAATATTCTCTCCCTAGTTTACAAGCCCACCTAGAGAGCATCTTTAACTTCTTTCATGGGGAACCTTACTTTTTTTTGTAAGAACTGAAATTTTATTTTGAATAGAAACAAAGGGTATTTTCAGACATTACAAGATCACGTTCAACCACGGTGAATCCCCACATGTGATCGGAATCCCGTAACGTCTGTTGGGGGGAACGGAAGCTCCCCCCCAGATGTTCACCCCTGTGAATCACGGGGGGGAATCACATTCAACACGCAAACGGAGGTCCTGGCCGGACCATCTCCATTTGCGTGTTGAATGTGATTCCCACCCATGATCAAGGG
>QEPC01005936.1:1276391-1343100 GCA_003113815.1 Sphenodon punctatus
TGGGGTCCCGCATGGAGGTGTGCTCCTGCTCCAGCCACCTGGTCCACTAGCTGGATCGTTCTGTCCAGGAACACACCCTCCACCACCTCGCACAAATCCCGCACGATGCAGGCGACAGTGCTGACCCCCACCCCGAAGTGCTGGGACACCGGCCAGCAAGAGTCGGGGGTAGTGAGGGCCCAGACCCCTATGGCCACTCGCTGGACCATGGGGATGTGGTCCTGCATGGAGGTGTGCTCCCGCTCCAGCCAGGGTGTGAGGAGCTCTGCTAGGCGGAGCAGGGTGGTCTTGCTCTTTCGGAAGTGGGCCCTCCAGTCTTGCTCTTCCCAGTGGGCCATCGCCCTCGCCCACCACGCCTGTGGGCGCTCCGCGACACATAGGGACCTGGCTATGGACATAGCGAGCAGGGCTGCCCTACGCAGGGTCTCCCTTGCCCAGAGGAGGCGCCTGGCAGCACAACGGAGTAGTGCGGGCCGGGTCCGGCCCCAGTTCACAGCCTGTCAATCCGCCCCAGAGACTTGCAGCTCCCTGAGTCGCGCCCGGGCTCTCCAGCGTCCGTGGTCGGCCCGGAGGCCCCATGCTGCTGCTTGGGCCTGGGCAACCTGCACCCGGGCGGCCAGTTGCACCTCCGCAGTCTGGAGGCGCAGCTGCTCGGTGTGGTTGCGGAACCACTCGGCTGCGAGCGCGAGGAACATCCAATAGGCCGCTGCCCTGTCGCGCTCCATGGTGGTGGGACCCACTGGGGGGGCGGCGCTTTTATACAGTGCCTGTGAAGGCAGGGCTGTCCTGGAGGCGAGCCCCTGCCCGGCCATGGGCCTCCCCGGGGGGGCGGGGCATGGGTGCGTGCAATTGGGTGCACCTTGCCTCGCTCCTGCATGGTCGCGCGTTCTGCATGCTCCCAGGACAGCTGCATTCCATCAGCCCTCTGCACCGCCAACCCAGCCCCCCTCCCCCCACTGTTTGCTTCAGGATGGCCTTGAAGGTGCGATTAGCCGGACAGGGAGATCGCTGTTGTGTTGTGCAGTTGGTCTGGGTCCGCGCCCCACGCCTCGCTCTGTTGTGCTACAATGTTGCGGTTCGCAGCCACATTCCCTGTACTCGGGGACCTTCACGACCCTGGAGGGTGTTTTTGCCGCCGGGGCTCGGTGTCTTTCTCCCTGTGGTGCCAGACCATGGCTGCCTGCCAATCCATGGGGCTCCCCCTCCCCTGCCCCCCCATATCTGGACCTTCCGCGAGACCATGTCGCTGTGTGACCTGTGGCATACCCCGGCGGTGCAGCTGCTCCTGGGCACTCTGGGCAGCCATGCGGGAGCCTATGACAGCATAAGCTCTGGTCTCCATTACTTCACCTATGAGCCAAGCGCTCGAGATTGCAGGCTGCATACGGAGGCCCTGGGGCTTGTTCGGTTCCCTGAGGGGCGCATCCCGGACCAGCGGTGCTCCGTTGTGCCCTGGACTGGGGTAGAGACCGTGTCAGCGCTGGTGGTGTGCGGTTTGAGCACCTTCACGGAGTGCCTTGCTGAGGGTGGCCCTGCCTTGGCCGTGTCCTACTTTTCCTGTGTNATTGGGTGATCAGGACCCTGAGATTACTAATTATGTAATCTCTTTTTTAGTAGAGGCCTTTGATGTGCGTAAAATGTTCTTGGAATCTAAGCTCCCCATGAATTTATGAACTTACTGCTAACTCTTTTCTTTGTCTTATTGTGCTTATATTACTTTGGTCCTAGCGTAGGACCTTTTACCCTTGTATTTTATTTTGGGATTAATTATAATGATTGTATGTTTATTGTGTGTTTTATGTGTTGGCCATGACCTTTGGTCCAGTCTAATAAAACTGATTCGATTGGAAAAGACTTAGCATATCTGGGCCAACTTCCATTATTTCTCTCATCCCCAACTAGACATCATGAACGACAGATGAAAGGTGAAAAAAATCCATACAGCAACTTGCTGGTTGGGAAACTCCAGACACAAATGTAGTAATCAGTCTAACATACAGCATTATAGGAGATTGGGCATATTAATGTAAAGTTGGGAAGAGTGAGGTTGAGTAGGGAACCCAGAATGACCACTCTTTCTTCAAGGCAAACTGTATCATACCCTATCCAACCAGGACAGACAGAAGCCAGCCCCATAGCCCCTGACCACCCAGGCCACACAACAGCCCCATCAAAGGCCTAACCTGAGTAAAAGGGTGGCACATTTGCACACTGGGTACATCATCCCCTTGTTCTGCAAAAACAACAAAAAGACAGCTATAGGATTTAGGGGCACCAAAGTACCTAATGACAGTTTCGTCATCTGTATCAAGAATATGACAAACTTGGTCTGCTTGATATGGAAGATCAAGCTGGTACCCACAAGCTGCCTGCTTCTATGAACTCAGCATGAAGGAGCATTGGTTTTACCACTGACTCTCCAACAGAAATATCTTTAATTATTTCATCCAAATGGTGAATTTACCAATTTGTCTTCCAACATTTCTACAGCCACAGCACTACCCTGCACAATTATAGTATTGACAAATCATGGGAGTTTCATTAATTTTTAATCACAAGTGAGAATAAGCTTCCCCTGTTTGCTTAGTTTTTTAAACTCTCAATGGGCACTATACTGAAAAGAGGAATTTCTCCCTATGTAAATAGTTTCTTGAAACAGAAAGAAATGTGATTTAATCCAGTTTATTTTTTCACTACTAATTTCTCTCAGCTGGATTCCTAGAAATTTTTTACAAAGAGTCAGGTATTTTAAATATCATCTTACCAAATCTACCCAGATAAAATGTTCTCCTCTGCAGCTATGGGTATTTTCTAGGGGTGGGACTTCAGGCAAAAAACCGGATACCGGTTTCCCAAAAACCGGTTTACCGGATTAGAACCGGTATAACAGTACCGGTATTTTTACACTGATTTCAATGGGGAACTGTCCCCATTGAAATCAATGGGGGAAAAAAACAATGCCTCCCCCTCCCCTTCCCAGGCTGTGCAGGTGGAAGGGGGNCAGACTCAGAAGCACTCTCTGATGAGTGTCTCTACTTCTATTTCCACTCCTCCCCTTCCCCCGCTTCTTGCTTGTATATCATCTCATCTTAATAATGCAAGCTAAGTTAAATCTTGAATTAAACATTAACTTGAACCTTTAACTTTAAGACATAAACACATTTCAAACCCACTGCAGTCTAGGCATATTGTGCCTTTAGTAAGTCTCCTTCGTTATCTCCTTTGCCTGAAACTTTTTCTCAATTTGAAGAACTTCTCTCTCCAGGCTCCTGCTGTGCCCTTCCTGCCAGCAATTGCAAAAAGGTTTCCAGGGCCTCTGTACCTTCAAAAAAATCTCTTTTTTCCCATTAACTAAGATAATTATTCTAGCAGGAAATATTATTCTGGGTTGGAAATTTCTCTCAATTAAGGTACTGAAGAATTTATTCCATTTCATACGCTTTTTCATTGTTTCAGCTGCAAAATCTGGGAAGATCTTTACAGCTTGTTGTTTAAATGAGACTTTTTTCAGGGCATTTGTTTGTGAAAGCTTTTGTTTTTATTCTTGCCCGTCATTCTGATGTGGGAGAGGGGTGTCGTTTATGCAAAGGTTCTTATTTTTGCTTGTTTTTGTAGCGGGGGGTGGAGCTCAGGCTAGTCCCAACTACTCTTCCCAGATGTTACTTTTTATTGTTTCCCGTTGGGAATCGCTTTGACCATGCTTTCGGAGATGGTCCGAGCCGGACCTCCGGAAGCATGGTTGATTTTGACCCCTGCTGAGGATTGACTGTGGTGAACATCTGGCACCCGCGAAACAGACATTCAGGGTGCTTTGGCCCCGCCGTGGGATTGACCGTGGTTCACTGTTGTTGACTGTGATCTCGTAACGTCTGAAAATACTAGGAGTGGGAATTTCGGTTCCCCTGGTATCCGATACTGTCGGTATTTTGCTGTACTGGCAGTATCAGATTAATCCATTAATTGGGGGTACTGGTGCCAGATCCCCGTGTCAGATTTTTTTACATTGTGGCCATTGAAATGAATGGCCGCAATGTAAAAGAAACAAATAAACAAAAAAACCACTTTCCCTCCCCCGTCCAGGCTGCGCAGGTGAAGGGGGGACACCCCCCACCCACCCAGCCTGGATTTAAACAAAAAATTTTTTATCCAAAGTCCCTGCTAGCGTGGGCTCCGTGCCACCACCGTGCCGCCACTGGCGGCAACCCAGACCCCGCACCAGCAGGTACTAGGGTGATCCCTGGGGTGGGGGTGGTTTAACACCCACCCCAGGGATCACCCGAGCCCCCAGAGGAGACAGGCGCTGGCCAGGAGAAGGAGGACCTGGAGGGCCCACATGGGAGAAGGCCCTACCACCAAGGGGGGAAATGGGGGCACAGGGAAATGCAAGACTTCATCTGCATCTGGGGGACCCTGGAGCATCAACTGGAGCTCGCTGTCAACCAGCAGAACGAGCATGTCTTCCGGGAAATCATGAGGGACATGGAGGCAGCGGGGCATCACAGGACCGTGGCCCAGTGCCACTCAAAGGCCAAGGCGCTCAAGAGGGCGTACAAGGTTATCCAGGACAACAACTGGCGGTCCGGACACGGAGCCCGGACCGCTGCCTACTTTGATGCCCTGGACTGCATACTCCATATGAAGGGCTCCATTGTCATCCCATGCCTCATGGGGAGCAACGTGGACCACGGCAGGGAACGGGCCGTGGTACCCCCTCCCCTCCCCTCCCCCAGGGAGGACACCGGCTCCAGGGCTCCCACCCCCCAGAAGGAATGCCCAGGGACCTTGGGGACCGGCAGGCCCCCCACCAGCACCAGCAGCAGCAGGCCCCAACCCCTATCTGGACCGGGAGACTCTGAGGCTGGCACACTGGTCACCCTCAGCCAGTGGACACAGGGGGACCCCAGCAACACCGAAGGACTGGCCTCGGAGGGCCCCGAGACAGACATCGAGGGTAAGCACATGGGTGGGAGGGGGGCCGGACTAGGGGGAAGGGGCGAGGGGTACACACCGGGCACAAGGCTGCCTCCAGCCAACCCGGATACCCCAGAACACGGGAAGGGGGCCCGCTGGGGGACATGTTCAGCACACCCCACCCAACCCCTCCCATATCCCCACAGGGCACGACACTTCCCGGCACTGGCGACAGATGGGTGATGATAAAGGTGGNGATTCTTGTATAAAATATATATCAATTTTTTGATCCTCCAGCAAATTTTTAACCCTCCTTCTCTTTTGTGGGGAGTTCAGCCCTTTAACATTTAAAGTTAATGTTTTTACCTCACCCAACATCTTCAGGGATTTGTTTTTTTGAAACCACCTTCAGAACAGCCAAACTCCTAGCTGAGCCTTTCCACGTGTATTCTTTGGTAATCTGAAAAATACCCCGCCTGATAACATAATATATGTTGTAATGAACACCTTCATCTGTTTGGATGAAAAGAGAGAAAACCTTTTATCTTCCTTTCCCTGTTGTATGGAATTATATCTATAAAGGAATCCCTCCCAACCCCTCCCACCCTTTCCCTCCTTCCCCTTTCCTGTTTCTAAACCTTTCGTTCCATATACCTTTTATTCCATTGCATCAAAAAAACACATTTCCCTTGTCCCTATTCTGTTGAGGATCTGTTGGGACTCAGAAGCACTCCCTGATGAGTGTCTCTACTTCTATTTCCACTCCTCCCCTTCCCCCGCTTCTTGCTGGTATATCAGCTCATCTTAATAATGCAAGCTAAGTTAAATCTTGAATTAAACATTAACTTGAACCTTTAACTTTAAGACATAAACACATTTCAAACCCACTGCAGTCTAGGCATATTGTGCCTTTAGTAAGTCTCCTTCGTTATCTCCTTTGCCTGAAACTTTTTCTCAATTTGAAGAACTTCTCTCTCCAGGCTCCTGCTGTGCCCTTCCTGCCAGCAATTGCAAAAAGGTTTCCAGGGCCTCTGTACCTTCAAAAAAATCTCTTTTTTCCCATTAACTAAGATAATTATTCTAGCAGGAAATATTATTCTGGGTTGGAAATTTCTCTCAATTAAGGTACTGAAGAATTTATTCCATTTCATACGCTTTTTCATTGTTTCAGCTGCAAAATCTGGGAAGATCTTTACAGCTTGTTGTTTAAATGAGACTTTTTTCAGGGCATTTGTTTGTGAAAGCTTTTGTTTTTATTCTTGCCCGTCATTCTGATGTGGGAGAGGGGTGTCGTTTATGCAAAGGTTCTTATTTTTGCTTGTTTTTGTAGCGGGGGGTGGAGCTCAGGCTAGTCCCAACTACTCTTCCCAGATGTTACTTTTTATTGTTTCCCGTTGGGAATCGCTTTGACCATGCTTTCGGAGATGGTCCGAGCCGGACCTCCGGAAGCATGGTTGATTTTGACCCCTGCTGAGGATTGACTGTGGTGAACATCTGGCACCCGCGAAACAGACATTCAGGGTGCTTTGGCCCCGCCGTGGGATTGACCGTGGTTCACTGTTGTTGACTGTGATCTCGTAACGTCTGAAAATACTAGGAGTGGGAATTTCGGTTCCCCTGGTATCCGATACTGTCGGTATTTTGCTGTACTGGCAGTATCAGATTAATCCATTAATTGGGGGTACTGGTGCCAGATCCCCGTGTCAGATTTTTTTACATTGTGGCCATTGAAATGAATGGCCGCAATGTAAAAGAAACAAATAAACAAAAAAACCACTTTCCCTCCCCCGTCCAGGCTGCGCAGGTGAAGGGGGGACACCCCCCACCCACCCAGCCTGGATTTAAACAAAAAATTTTTTATCCAAAGTCCCTGCTAGCGTGGGCTCCGTGCCACCACCGTGCCGCCACTGGCGGCAACCCAGACCCCGCACCAGCAGGTACTAGGGTGATCCCTGGGGTGGGGGTGGTTTAACACCCACCCCAGGGATCACCCGAGCCCCCAGAGGAGACAGGCGCTGGCCAGGAGAAGGAGGACCTGGAGGGCCCACATGGGAGAAGGCCCTACCACCAAGGGGGGAAATGGGGGCACAGGGAAATGCAAGACTTCATCTGCATCTGGGGGACCCTGGAGCATCAACTGGAGCTCGCTGTCAACCAGCAGAACGAGCATGTCTTCCGGGAAATCATGAGGGACATGGAGGCAGCGGGGCATCACAGGACCGTGGCCCAGTGCCACTCAAAGGCCAAGGCGCTCAAGAGGGCGTACAAGGTTATCCAGGACAACAACTGGCGGTCCGGACACGGAGCCCGGACCGCTGCCTACTTTGATGCCCTGGACTGCATACTCCATATGAAGGGCTCCATTGTCATCCCATGCCTCATGGGGAGCAACGTGGACCACGGCAGGGAACGGGCCGTGGTACCCCCTCCCCTCCCCTCCCCCAGGGAGGACACCGGCTCCAGGGCTCCCACCCCCCAGAAGGAATGCCCAGGGACCTTGGGGACCGGCAGGCCCCCCACCAGCACCAGCAGCAGCAGGCCCCAACCCCTATCTGGACCGGGAGACTCTGAGGCTGGCACACTGGTCACCCTCAGCCAGTGGACACAGGGGGACCCCAGCAACACCGAAGGACTGGCCTCGGAGGGCCCCGAGACAGACATCGAGGGTAAGCACATGGGTGGGAGGGGGGCCGGACTAGGGGGAAGGGGCGAGGGGTACACACCGGGCACAAGGCTGCCTCCAGCCAACCCGGATACCCCAGAACACGGGAAGGGGGCCCGCTGGGGGACATGTTCAGCACACCCCACCCAACCCCTCCCATATCCCCACAGGGCACGACACTTCCCGGCACTGGCGACAGATGGGTGATGATAAAGGTGGCGAGCAGCACCGGGAGCAACCAGAGGTCCCCGGTGAGGCACACCACCAAAGGGGGGGAAGGGCGCCGGGAGAGGGCACTGCCACCAATCTGAGGGGGGGCCAAGATCCGTGCCATGGGATAGGGGGTGGCCATCCGGGGCGCCTACCCAGCACATACTGTGTACCCAACAGGGCAACCCGAGGGGCCCCAGAAAGTCGGGCCTGTGCCCCCGGCACAACGGATGAGAGAGGGCGAGCGGATGATCGCGGCCATCGACTGGGTGGTGCCTGCCAGGGAATGCTCCCTGCAACAAGTGGAGGCAAGAGACCGGAGGCTCCAGGCAGAGGTGTGGTTGGAGCACCGGGAGCATGGCAGGCAGGTAGAGGCATTTGGGCAGCTGGAGCAGGCCATCGACAGGATGGTGCGGGAGCATTCAACTAAGATGGACCGATCGCATTACATCAGCACCTCCCTGCTCCTGCACGCCAGCACCATGAGTGCATAGGTGATGGCAGCCACCCCGCCGGGCACCCTGCCCACCCAGGCCCCGATGCCAGGCCCCTCAGCACCCCCACTGCCTCTGCCACCGTCCCAGCCACCGGCACGCCCGCTGCCTCCCAGTCCCTGTAGGCCTCCGGAGGGAGCAGCCATCCGGGGGGGGCATCTGGCCCTGGGCCCGCCCGCCCTCCCGCCACCGCCTGCCACTCAGGACACCGAGGCCTCCCAGGACACAGTTGGGGACACGGACAGCGGGGGGGAGGGGAGCTCCCAGAGCTCCATGGTGACCACAGGGCAGCCAAGGGGGAGGCCCCAGAGATGTGGGGGACAGAGGAGAAGGGCAGTCTGAGGGGGGGAGCATGGCACAGGAAGGTGGGCGGTGGTGGTGGTACATGTAACTTTGTGTAGAAATAAAGATTTGGGCATCACTACTGTTTCCGTGGGTCAGACTCAGTTCTTGGGCCCGGGGCTGTGTGGGCCTCGGGGATGTGTAGATGGGGGTCTGCACCTCACGCATCGGCCTCCCGGCCGATCCGCCTAACCAGGGCAGCACGGATATGCTTGGCATATCGGTACTCCCGCGGGTTCTCTGCGTTCACATACAGGGGCACAGGGCAGGGAGGGCGCCGTGGCATGGGGTAGTCTAGGGCAGCCCCCTCGGTCTCGCGCATGTTGCGCAGCACACAGCAAGCTCCGATCACCAGGGCTGAGGTCTCCACTGTGTAGTCCAGCACCCATGGGGCCCCCCATCGCTGAACCTTCCGCAAGACCATGGCCCTGTGTGACTTGTGGGATTCCCCGGCCATGCAATTGCTGCTGAGCTGCCCGGACAGCCTGTCCGGTGCCTATGCAAGTCTGAGCTCGGGGCTGCACTACTTTGGCTATGAGGCAAGTGCCCGCGATTGCCAGCTACACGAGGACATGCTGGGCCTGATTCCCTTTCCCAATGGGCGTGTGCCAGAGATTAGGCACTGTCCGGTGTGTGGTCCCATTCGATGTGCAGTTGGGGCTCACGGCGCAGGATCCCTTCGAGGCATACTACTTGGTCGCCCACCACGTCTGTGCTGGGCTACCATTGGGGCATGATTCAGTGGTCACACTTCATTCAACTGGTGGGCCACCCAGTCCTGGGCCCCTTTGGGGCCCCCTTCAGTTGGCTGTGAGGCCCCCTGTGCCTTCCGGGCCCTGGTTGGTGGCCCCGCAGTGAACTCCCGCCTCCTCCCTGCTGCCGCGGGCTGCTGCCTGTTTCCTCCATGATGTCCTGGCATTGCAACTGTGCTGTCTGTTTCCCGCGGTTCCACTGCCCGTGTCTGTGGCTCTGGGCCCCCTCCAGCCCCCCCCCATTCGCCTCTGCAACCGGTGCTCCCCTCCATGACTGACTTCTCCTGTGGCCGAGTCTTGCTCTCTGTGCCTCCACCCAGCTCCCCAGGTTGCTGCTGACCTTCCTCATCCGCCATCGCTACCTCCTGTGCCCGCCCCCCCCTCCTTGGGTGCCTATGTGACCGCGGGGTTCTGGGGCCCCTGGTCTTTGCCTCCCAGCATCCGCCCAGGGGTGTGTGTGCATCTGTGGACTGCCTGCACTGCTCCAGCTCTCCTGCATCTCTTTCATGGCCCCCTCGGCAGCACTTGGGGTGCCTGCCTGTCTCCTGGGCCCTTCCCGGGCCACCCCCTTTTCCGTGTGGCCTCCATCTGTGCTTGTGGGCCGGCCTTTTGGGGTCCCCCCATTCTGGGACTTCCTCTGTAGCTGTGGGGGTGCCCGTTCAGGCTGTGCTGTTGTTGGGGTTCTGGCTGCTGTTTCCCGTGTCCTGGCCGGCCCCTGCCCCCCCTTCCCTTTCCCCNCCTTTCCCCACCCCCCCCCCGTGCCCATTGTGCTGTGTGTGGTGTCTGTCCTGCTGTGTCCCCCCTTCCCTTCCTTTCCCGTGCGGGTGTGTGCGCACCCGGACGTGTGTTTGTGCTGTGTATTCCACTGTGCCCTCGTTGACTCTGTGTCTGCTGTGTGTGTGGCCTCGGCGGCGCTTCTCCCTCTTCACCCTCCCTTCCCATTTCCCTTGTGTGGGTGTTCCCTGTAGGCGCTTTTGGCTTCCTCTGCCTTCAGTCGGCCATGTCTGCCTCCCACCCCTCCCTGGTGCCTTCTGGGTGTTTTGATCACAGCCGGGAATCGGCGTAACGTCTGTTGTGCTGCCCCGGCCCGTGATCTGGCAGCCCGATTTCCTGCCAGGGCCCCGGTGTCAGATCTGTTCTGGGCCTTCTTTGACCACGGGTGATGGTTGATCGGTTCACCACTGCTGGGAATCCACTGTGGTGACTCAGGACTGCGTAACGTCTGAAATCACCCTATGTCATGTGAATAGGCATATGTCATCAAGAGAAATGTCTTATGCCATGGGTATTTTCCCCTCCAGTGAGATTATCTTCCACTGAATTGGAATACTTATTTTGTGATATTTAATCCTTTCAATTTTGAACAACTGCATTTTACACATTTGTACTGATTAATGGGAGTAAATAAATTATTCTGATCTATCCTTGGTTATTAGGGATTAAGTGGATTATAAGAATATAACAGTTAGTTGCATTAATAGAAAAAGTAGTATCAACAAATGGGTATCCACACTGCATCAGAAACAAAATTTGGTATATGGAGGGTTTTGGTTTTTTTTAAAAAAATATAGATCTCAATAAATTTTAAGTAAAAAAATGTTCACTTCTGTTGCTTTTAACATATCCAGTTGCTAGCTTCCTTATAGCCCCATGGAAAAGCAAAGTATCCAGCAACCTATGAGATGGAGACAAAGCAGTTCAGATGATATCTTTTATTAGACCAACTTCTGTTGGTGAGAGTATGCATAATGCTCTCAGGAAGGAATGCCATTAGCAATTCAAAGCATTTAAATACAACCAAGGGAAACAGCATGTAAGATGTAAACAACAGTCTGTTATTTACATATTTCTATAGTGGATTATGAAGTCTAAATCTTTGTTTAGTCCATTGTTTTTGGTGTCCAATAGTGTTATGAATTTTAGTTCTGAGGCCTGTCTCTTTAGGATCTTTTAAGGTTTCCTTTCACAACAAGAACTGAGATATCAAAAATGGAAAGTTCACTCTGGGGGAAATGAGCACTCACAGGTGATTCAATGGATGAAAACAGACATGATGGCAGCGAGGTGCCTCCCAGGGCTGAACCACTGCAGCTACCACTCCTCAGGTTGGCGGGGAGGGCTGTTCACATAAGCATCCCTTCTCCTGTAACCCTAGTTGGCCTGAGGAGCTGTCCACTCAGAACGTAACTCCTGGGCTTCTGCTGCTCAGCAGGATCATCCCCCCCAGGAAGAGCTGCTGCTGAACAGCTGATGGAGGAGCTCAGAGATGTGCCCTCACCCAGCCAGAGCAAGGGGGGGGATCAGCTGTTTGGTGCACGCGATCGGACTGGGTGAGGGTGCACCTCTGTCCCCCCCCCAATCAACTGTCTGGTAGGGTATAGAGTAGTGTGCGCACCCCAGCCCCACCAAACAGCTTGATCCGGGGGGAGGGAGGAGTGCATGTACCCTGGCCTCACTGAACAGCTGTTCTATGGTGCCTGGAGGAGCGCATGCACCCCGGCCCCACCATCAAGGTGAGTGCAGGGGCCTGATCTCTGACCTTGCCTTGGGGCAGGACTCAGTGGGCGGGAGACCACTAACCCACTTTAGCCCGGGCGGCTGGCCTTAGCTTGGGCCGTGTCTCTGACCACCCCCACCCCCCGACGTATCCCATAGTGGCTGGCAGTCCACTCCGGGGTGGTAGTGGGTGAACATCTGGTGGTGGGCGGCAGATCAGACCAACAGGTGAGTCCTAGGCTAAGGCAGGTTATCGCCAGCTAAAGAGAACTAATGTCATGTCTGTTTTCACCCAATGTGTTTGTTTATAATCTTCTTTCCATGTAAGTTATTTGTTTATGTAGGGATTGTTTGGTTTTACCAATATAGTTTCCATTGGGGCATTTAGTACAGGGGCATAGCCGGGTGGGTCCTGATGCAAAAGATACAATGGGTCCCCTGCTGGAGCACTTCACTCCAGTGTACTTATGCATCCATCCTACATATGTATGGGCCTCTCAGGATCGTGGGCTCTGCGGCCAAATGCCCGTTTCCCTACCAGAGTACCCTAGGCAAACACTCTGCTACACCCTATTAACACCCCCACCCCACCCCAGGGCCAGGACAAATGCAAGGTCTATATATATATAGTATAGTGCCATATAGTCTATGGCACTATATATAGTATTTTAAATGTGGTAAAGTGCTCCAAGCACTATCTGGTGGAAGGGTGCTGTATAAATAGAATTAATTATTAATTAATTATTAATTATTAATTATTTATTATTATTAATTATTTATTTACTAAATGAACACTATTACCCTATTCCTCTCTACACTACAGTCATTAATATTTGATGCACTTTAAGTTGGTATAAGAAATTTCAGTGCTTTTAAAAAGCAAATTTAGCTTGGAAAACAAGAGTTCTCATGTGCTTTTTGAAGGCGAGGAGGGAGGAACTATGACGAATATCTGGAGGGAGGAAGTTCCACACTGAAGGGCCTGCCACAGCAAAGGCCTGTTTCTGAAAGTAGCTTGTGAACCCCCTAGTACAGCTTCCTTGATTCGACATTTAGAAGCTGCCATAATCCAACCAGATTCATGTACATAATTAAGCCTTGATTGTTGTTTACATTTTAGTAAGCAGGGTTATTAGAACGCAGCAGTGTCCAGATGGCATTGTGTTCTTTGTGTACACAGCAAATATGCAACAATGATTTACGTCAGTGGTTCTCATACTTTTCAGACCAAGCCCGCTTTCTCTTGTCTATGACACTTTATCCCCACATCCCACACATGTGAATATTCCTTATAGTGCCCCTCTCTTTTTCTCTGTTGCTACCCACTCCCAACCCCTGCTTTCCCAGCCCTGGGCTGCCCCCAGCTCTGCTGCTGCCCCCTCACCCACTCCATTCCCCAGTTTCAGTGTTTTATTTCAGTGTTGACATTCAATTCAATTCAATTTTATTAGGATGCTAGCTTGTGCCATGATCCAGTACAATAAATAATTAAATAACTTTACATATTAAGAGCATAGAATGTACCCACCCAAAACACAAACCAAAGAGTGGTGTCACAATGGGTGTTTTCAGACATTACGGGGCCGGTTGGCCCCGTACCGAAAACAACCCATTCATCCCCTGCCGGGATGACCCCGTCACGCCGTATCAGACATGCCGGGGGATCCCGGCGGGGAATCTGGGAGGGGGCGGGGCAGCGCGACGCAACATGCGGCCGCACGGCCCCACCCCCTCCCCGCCACCCGCCCTCTGGGGAGACGGGCAGGCGGCGGGGCCAATGCGGCCACAGCGTCTGGCCGAATTCGCCACGGCCCGGGATGCCGCCGGTGATCCCGGGCCGTGGCGCCCGACCAGACGTGCTTTTTTTTTTTGGTCCCCGCCGGGGATCACTTTCACCACGCTTCCCGGGAAAGTCCCCCGGGGAGCCCGGGAAGCATGGTTGAAATTGACCCCATGTGCGGACTGACCGTGGCGAACATCTGGCGGCCGCCAAACAGACGTTCGAGGCACAGTGACCACAGGTGGGTATTCACCGTGGTTCACTGTGATCTCGTAATGTCTGAAATCACCCAATTTGAAATAAATCTACGTCTCAAATCCTCTGATTGCAAAGCAAAGGAAGCTAAGCGAGACAAAAAGTACTAATTCATTTGCTGGAATATCCAAATTAGTTTCTCATAATTGGAGACAGTAACCAAAAAATTGGGTAAGGGAAAAATCAAGCGGTTCGTGATGGCATCATATAAAGGACAAACAAGGACATAAAGGGCTGTGTTTTCAAGAACTTCCTTACAGCAGGGACATGTTCTTTCATTTTGGGGGATTCCTAACCTACGCCCCTCAGTGATTGCTGACCACATTTGTTCTAACCGCAATCTGGTTAAGGCCATAGAGTCTAACCTCAAGTATTTCTCTAGCCCCTGTTCTCCTACCCATACAATATATACAAGGGAGCTATCTAGGAGGAACACACAATTGCCAGATTGGTTTGGCGAGCAATATCCTGTATTCATCTGAAATTTGTAAGATTCGACATATCTGAAATTTATCAATTTGCGAGAGTAATCTCATGCCATCTGTGGCATAGTATCCTAGTTCCATGTGATCAAGGGTGTACATAAAAAAAACACAACCAGGGTGATTTGCTGTAGGGGGTTAGTACATCATCTTCTAAGAGGCACATTTTAGGGAATCTAAGGGGGGAATAGGACAATATTTTAATCCAGTACGATAGTAGTCTATCCTGGATTTGGTACAAATTGACTCTTCCTGTTTCTAGTCTCAGAAAAACTAAGGGCATGGATGACAAGAGTCCTAGGAAAGAAAACAAGAACTTGTTCTGCAGTATTTCAACTGTATTGTCTGGCTCCAGCCCCAAACCTCCGCTTCATACAGAAACTGGGAGTTTACCTTGGCATCGTATGCCCTAAGAGGAGCTTTTAGAGATCTCCCTGTCACTTAGGCATGGAATTTATTAATTGCTCCTACTGACTGAGTGACTTTGGTCTTAAGCCACTCGAGGTGATATTTCCAGGATGGAGAAAAAGAAAAAAAAGAGACCTAGGTATCTATAATACCTTAACCTGTCTATCACAACTTGGCCCATACTCCAAGAGTGTTTCTGGGTTCCCCTACCCCACGCCATGATTTTAGTTTTGTTATAGGGTATTTTCAGACGTTACGCTGGGCCGATTCACCACAGCGGTGGGGGTGAATGAAACAACCACCCCCCGTGGTCAAAAAAAGTCCCGAACAGACGTTACGGGACCGGGACCACAGCAGGAAATCAGGCCGCCAGATCACGGACCGGGGCAACACAACAGACGTTACGCCGATCCCGGGACGTGGTCAAAACACACACAAGCCACCGGGAAGAGGCGGGATGCAACAATGTATAGCTACAGAGCGAGGCGTGGGATGCGGACCCGGCACAGCTGCAGGACACTAGCGCCCAGCCAGGCCATCTAATCAGGGCTCCAAGGACACGTTGTAGCAAAGAGGGAGAGGGGGGGCATGGGTTGATGGCAGAAGGAATGCAGCTGCAACTGGAACAGCCGCACGTGCCCAGCCTGGTGCTTGGCCTCACGCGTGGCCAGCAGGTGCACCCTATCGCACTCCCAGCCACACCCGCCCCACTCAGGAAAGCCAGGGCACCTGGGGGCAGCCCACCCGCCGACCCGTCCCATTCCTGGCCCGGCAGTACACGCCCCTACCCCCTGGGGCCAGCAACAGCATGAAGCGGGACAGGGCGTGAGCCTGCTGCATGTTCCTGGAGGTCGCGGCCAAGTGGTACCATGCCCACATGGATCAGCTACGCATCCTGACCACAGAGGTGTGCACGGGTGCACGGCTGCGGGTGCATGTGGCTGGGAGCATTGTGCAGACTCGCAAGGCCCACCAGGCCCGCAGGCGGACACTGGCCCATCTCAGGGCACAGAGGGTGTCCAGGGCAGCCTAGCAGGCCGCGAGCCAGGGCTGGAAATGGCATGCGGCACTCTGACAGGCGGCCGGGTGCCTCTGAAGCGGGGTAGAGGCCCTGCGCCGGGCAGTCATGCTCGCTATGCCCATTGACCGGCGGCTGTGGGTTGCAGAGCGGGTCCAGGGCTGGTGGGCCAGGGCTCTGGTCCACTGGGATGAGGCCACCTGGAGAGCCCACTTCAGAATGGACAAGCTCACCTTGCTGCGGCTCGCGGAGCTCCTCACGCCCTGGCTAGAGCGCCAGCACACCCCCATGAGGGCACCCATCCCCATGATCCAGCGGGTGGACATTGGGGTGTGGGCCCTGGCAACGCCCGACTCCTGCACTTCGGGGTCGGGCTGAGCACCATGGCCTGTATTCTCCGGGATGTTTGCGAGGCAGTGGACCAGAGGGCCGTGATGGCTGGTTTCAAGGCCGGAGGCTTCCCCAACTGCATGGGCACCGTGGACGGCACCCACATTGAGATCCTCTGCCCCTCCACAGTTGAGACCATAGAGTATGTCAACAGGCACGGATATCACTCCCTGCAGCTGCAGGTGGTTGTGGACCACCGGGGGAGGTTCACAGACATCTTCACGGGCAACTCTGGGCGCAGTCACGATGCCAGAATCATGACCATCTCCCCCTTCTATGCCAAGTTGTTCTGGGGAGACTTTGCTGACATGGGGATGTTCTGGATCAAGGGGGTCCCGATGCCCCCCCTGTATCCTGGGGGACCCAGCCTATCCTCTCACCCGGTGGCTCATGAAAGTGTACCCGGTCCTCCAGAACCCTGTGGAGGCGCTGTACAACTCCTGCCTGCGCTCCAGCAGGACCATGGTGGAGCGGGCCTTCAGGGCGCTCAAGCAGTGCTGGAGGAGCCTCGCTGGCTGCCTGGACTACACCGTGGAGACCTCTGCCCTGGTAATCGGGGCCTGCTGTGTGCTGCACAACGTATGCGAGACCGAGGGGGCTGCCCTGGAGTATCCGGAGTCCAACTGCCCCCCAGGCCCAGTGCTCCTGTATGTAAATGCTAACAACCCGCAAGAGTAACGTTATGCCAAGCGCATCTGGGACACCCTGATGAGGTGCAGTAGCCGTGAGGCCGAGGTGTGAGGGAGAGCACCGCCCCCACCACCCCAGTGGTGCACCCGGGGGACCCTGGGTCCTGCCTCTGCATGCCCCCCCCCAGTTCCCCGTCACCCAGATAATAGCACAGTAGACAGGACTTCATTTCACCCATTTACTGTCACCCTATATACATGTGCACCCACACACCCACCACCACCCCATACCCCCACTGGTGCCCCCCCTCACACTTCCCTCCCCCTGACCCCCCTCCCCCTGCATGTCCGGGATCGGCCCCTTGGAGGAGGCAGCTGGGGGGGTTGGGGAGGGGGCTGTGGGTGTTGGGGAGGGGGCAGGGGAACTGCGGGGCCCAGCAGGGGGGCCGGGACAGGCTGTGTGGCCGGGGGGGCTGGAGCCATGACATAGGCACATAGCGTGCCAGCATGGAGGAGCAGGGAGGTCCCAATGTCATGGGACCTGTCCATTTTAGCAGAGTGCTCCTGCACCATGGCCTTGATGGAGCACTCCAGCTGCCCGATCGCCTCCACCTGCCTGCTGTGCTCGTGGCACTCCCACCTTCGCTCCAAGCGCACCTCCGCCTGGAGCCTCTGGTCCCTTGCCTCCAACCGCTCCAGGGACCACTCTATGGCCGCCTCCATCCTGTCCATGGCCACAATCATCCGCTACCCCTGTTCTGCCGAGGTCCGGACGATTTCCTCCCCCTGGTCCTCTCTCCGGCGGCGGACCCGTGCCCTGTGCTCCCTCATCCGCTGTGCTGGTGGGATGGGCCCGGGTGACCGTGGGTGCCCTGGTTGCCCTGTAGGATGATGGAGGGGTGGTCTGTTATCGAAATGTGCGCGTGCCCCTTGCCCCAGGATGGGCCCGGGTCTCGGAGGGCCAGCGGGGTTTCTCTCCCAGACCCGTCCCTACCCAGGCCCTCCCCCTTCCGGTGTGTCTCATCTGCTGGCTCCTGCTGCTGGCTGGCCTCCCGGGCACCCCCCTCCACAGCCACCTGGGTCCCTTGCCGGGGTGTCCTGTGCCCTGTGGGTGCATGATGGGGGGGTTGGTGGAGGGGTGCCCAGGGGCCAGGTGGGCCTCTGGCCCCCATCCCGACATTTGCGGGGCCCCTGGGGCCGGCTCCGGCCTGTGTCTCCCCCCTGCCCTCTGGCCCCAGACCTTCCCCCTCCCCCAGCTGCTCGCTTACCCTCTATGTCGGTCTCCAATCCCTCCGAGGCCAGCCCCTCCATGCTGGAGTGTTCCCCCCATGACCACTGGCTGAGGGTAACGAGGGTGCCGGCCTCGGACTCTGCCTGCCCGGCCTGAGAGGGCTGACTGTTGGGGCTGCTGTCCGGGGGGGGGGGTCTGCTGGTGCCGGAGGTCCCGGGGTGTTCCTCCTGGGTTTCCGGGGACCTGGAGCCGGTGCCTTTTTTGGGGGCAGCAAGGGGAGGGGGTACCTCAGCCCGTTCCCTGCCCTGGACCATAGCGCACCACACTAGGCGTTGGGCAACGATGGACCCCTTCATATGAAGGATGCGGTCCAGGGCATTGTAGAAGGGGGCAGTCCAGACTCCGTGGCCGGACAGCGCGTTATTGTCCCAGATGACCTTGTACCCCCTCTGGAGTTCTTTGGCCTTTGAGCGGCACTGCCTGATGGTCCGGTGGTGTCCTGCCGCCTCCATGTCCCCCACTATGTCCCGGTAGACATGTTCTTTGTGCTGGTTGAGGGCGAGCTCCAGTTGGTACTCCAGGGTCCCCCAGATCTGTATAAAGTCCAGAGTCTCTCGCAGCCCCCACTGGCGGTAGGCCCATCTCCCCCTTCTCCCCTGTGGTTCCTCCTCGTCCTCGTCCTCCACCACCTCCTCCTCCGGCCGGGCTGGGCCTGTGTCCTCCGGGGGCTCGTCCGCCCGGGCTCATTTGCGTGTCTGTGGGCGGCACGGAGGGGGGGTTTACTACTTGGGTTTCCTTCTGCCCCCTCCTTCCCCCTCCTGGGGCCCTCCCCTGCCCCCCTCCATGCCGGATGCCCTGCCGGGCCCCATCCCCCCCTGGCAGCCCCTTTACTCCCTGTTCGCCTCCCCATGGGTTCCCTTACCCGTTTCCTGGGCACCTCCTCCCCCGGTCTGGCTGATGTCCCCGGGGCGGCCTGTCCTGGCTGCACCTGCAGCTTCTGCTGCTGTCCCTCCACCACTTCCATGTGCAGCACGACCCCCCCATCCTCCTCCCCCCCTCTGCCTGCGCTCCCTCCACCATTGCCACTGCCTCCTCCTCATCCCTCGCTCTCTCTCCCGCCGCTCTCCTCCTCCTCGCTCCATCCCACCACATTTCCCTGCTGCGGCTTGCCCTTTAAATCTCCCTCCCCAGTCTGTGTTGTTTCCAGTTGCCTGACAGCGATGCTGCAAGCTTTAACCCCGGCTGGGAATCATTTTCTTTGATCCCAGTCGGTGATTGCCATCCAGATGTTACTTTTTGTTGTTTCCCGTCGGGGATCACTTTGGCCACGCTTTCGGAGCTCGTCCCACTGGGAGCCCGGGAAACGTGGTTGACATTGACCCCATGTGGGTATTCACTGTGGTGAACATCTGGCGGCCGCCAAACAGACGTTCAGGGCGCTTTGGCCCCGCCGCGGGTTTGAGCGTGGTTCACTGTGGTTGACTGTGATCTCGTAATGTCTGAAAATACCCAAAGTTAATGTGAAGTTTGTTCTGGACACAGAGTTGGTCAAATTTGGATAAGGCTCTTTGTAAACCAACTGGTGTTCTTGAGATTATTACCATTTCATTGGCAAACATCAGTACACGGACCATAATTGATAACAAGTGAGGGCGATGGAAATCCTCATTCAACATCCTCATTCAACAACAAACCACTGCTTGATGTTGGTGCCCCAGCTAGCTACTGGCCTGTCTCTAAGCTTCCCTTTTTAGGGAAGGTTATTGAATGGGTAGTGGCTCGTCAGTTCCAGGTGCATTTGGATAGCATCTGTTTTCTTGATCCCACACAGTCTGGCTTTCGTCTGGGTTATGGCACGGAGATGATTGTGACCTTGGTCGATGACCTCCTCGTGGAATTGGACAAGGATCATATGACCAACAGGGGTTGGTTCTATTAGATCTATCAGCAGCTTCTGACACTGTTAACCATAAGTTGTTGGTGGCGCGCTTGTGGGGCTTGGTGGGGGTGGATGGGACTGTCATGCAATGGTTCCAGTTCTACCTCGCAGATAGATCTTAGAGGGTGGTGCTAGGGGACTGTACTTTGTCCGCTGGAGGCTTTCCGTGTGGGATCCCGACGGATTCTATTCTGTCCCCTCCAGGAACGTAGCTAGAGTAGAATGGGCCCCTGGCCAAGAAGTTAAAATGGACACCCCATTTTTGTGTCCCACTTGGTGGGCCTGGGAGCGCTGCTATCAAAGGCACCAGACACCCAAAATGTGGTCAGCCTATTAAGTGCATTATGTTCGTGCCTATACTTGTGAGCAAGATCCATGTCCGTCCTGGCTGGTGAAAGCTAGTCAGGAGACGTTACGGCCATTGCTGGCCGGGGTGGTTAGTGCCTCCCTTCAGGAGGACAGGGTGCCTGGCTGCCTAAAGGAGGCTGTGGTTAGACCTGTGCTCAAGAAACCATTTCTTGATGCTGCTGCTGCTGCTGCCAGTTATCGTTCGTTCTCTAACCTTCCCTTTTTAGGGAAGGTTATTGAACGGGCTGTGGCACGGCAGCTCCAGGAACATCTGGACTGCACCAGTTTCCTTGATCCCTCCCAGTCTGGGTTTCAGCCTGGGTATGGTACGGAGACGGCCTTGGTGGCCTTGGTTGATGATCTCCATCTGGCGCTGGACCAGGGTTGTCAGACCTTACTGGTCCTGCTAGACCTTTTGGCTGAGTTCAACACAGTCGATCATGAGGTGTTGGTGACTCACCTGCGGGACCATGCCAGAATTGGTGGAACAGTCTTGGACGGGTTTTGTTTGTTCCTGGCCAGGAGAACTCACTGAGTGGTCTTGGGGGAGTGTAGGTCTTCCTCCCGGGACGTCACGTGTGGAATCCCGCAGGGTGCCATTCTGTCACCCCTCTTGTTTAACATCTATATGCAGCCATTAGGGGAAATCGTGAGGGGGTTTCAGGGCATGCAGTGTCATCCGTATGCTGATGACACTCAGCTCTACCTCTCCTTTGCCATCGACCCAGGCCATGCAGTCTCCTTATTTTCCCAGTGCCTGTCAGCTGTGGGGGCTTGGATGAGGTTGAGCCATCTGCAATTGAATCCTGACAAGACAGAGGTGATGTTGGTGGGCGAGGGCTTGGAGGGCCTGGGGTTGGTTGAATCTCCTCTTGTTGGGGGGGGGTTCGCCCTCCCATGGTCTCTCAAGTGCGGAGTCTGGGTGTGCTCCCCGATTCGTGGCTTGACCTGAAATCTCAGGTTGTGGCCGTGGTGGGGTGTGCTTTTCGGCAGTTACATCTTGTCCGGCAGCTTCGGCCGTATCTCTCAGACTCTGACCTCGCCACTGTCATCCATGCCTTCATCACCTCTAGGCTGGATTACTGCAACGCCCTCTAGGTGGGGCTGCCCGAGAAGCTGGTTCGGAGGCTGCAGCTGGTGCAGAATGCTGCGGCCTGTCTCCTTACGGTGGCAGGTCGCAGGGAGCACATGACACCAGTGCTCCGGGCTCTGCACTGACTGCCTATAAAGCACTGGGCCAGGTTCAAGGTGCTGGTTTTAACCTTTAAGGCCCTTCACGGCCTGGGCCCTGCTTATCTGCGGGACCGCCTCACTCTCCATGTGCCCGTGCAACCCTTGAGATCATCCGTGGGAGCCTTTTTGGAGGTTCCCCGGGTGAGGTGGGTGGCCACCGATTTTAGATCTTTTTCGGTGGCCGCCCCTGTGCTGTGAAATTCGCTCCCGGAGGAGACTCGGTTGGCTCCCACTCTCCTGCTCTTTCGGCGTGTATGTAAGACCTTGCTGTTCCATCGGGCTTTTGGCGAGGGGTAGGGGTGGGGTGGGGTGGGGGGGCTTCCCCACATTGTATTGTATTTTAAATTGTTTAAAATTGTTTAAATTGTTTTTTACATTTTTTATTGAGGGTTGTTCGCCGCCCCAGGCTGCCCTGTGGGCCGGAGGGGTGGGATATAAATTTTAAATAAATAAATAAATAAATAAATTATGCCACGAAAGGAGAGGGATATATAACCAGTTCAGTTGTGCCCTCATAATCAATTCACGCTGCCCCACCCCATAACCAGTTCATCTGCACCCCACCCCCCATATAATCAATTCACGCTGCCCCCCCACCCATAGTCATTTCATTTGTTCCCCCGGGGCAGCGTGAATTAATTATATGGGGGGCACAAATGAACTGGTTATGGGGTGGGACAGTATTCCTGTTAGCAATAACTTCATTAAGAAGTGTTACTGAAATAGCAGCCATAATAATCTTAGAACCATATTTGCAGATTTTCCAAGATAGAATAGATATTGCTTTACATCAAAAATCCCTACCTAAGATAGTGTAAGTAAGACAATTGTAAAAATCTGATCCTTTTTACACGGGCCTCTCCCACCCATAAACATGTAGATTTCTTCATGTTCATGGGTGTGGGAGCCCCGTGTGAACGTGGCGCACATGCCCACGGTGAGCAGGGGTGCGTGCACCGACCTAACACACATCCCCACTCACCCCCACTTATTCCCACGCATGGAGCAACCGGGGAAAACAGTGGTTGCTCCGTGGATGCGGATGACTGGAGGGTGAGTGGGGATGCGTGTGTGGCCGTGTGCATGCCCCGCCCATGCACCAGTGCGCACACGGACCCCCCACCCGACAGAGCTGTGTAAAAACAGCCTGTGAGGAGCCACTTGAAGAAGAACAGAAGGTTGCTGCCTTGTGAACAAGGTTCTTCAAGATGGCTTCTAACATTCTTACAACACCCACCCTTCCAGCCCCATATGGAATTTTTTTCTTATATTCCTAGAAAGCGTTGGAAGGAACTGTCATTCTGAGGGGGAGAGTG
The DNA here is from genome assembly GCA_003113815.1 of Sphenodon punctatus. Lineage (NCBI taxonomy): Eukaryota > Metazoa > Chordata > Lepidosauria > Sphenodontia > Sphenodontidae > Sphenodon > Sphenodon punctatus. The sequence continues at coordinate 1,299,288 of QEPC01005936.1, forward strand.
CATTTTATACTAGAGGAGCTCAAGGCCATCACATGGTCTATTTTTTTAATATGGTGAGCATGCATAACCCAGTTGTGAGAATGTTGGGAGCCATCTAAAAGAACTTTCTTTACAAGGCAATAACCTTCTGATCACTCACATGGGGAGAAGTTTGTTTACAAGCAGCTTTATCTCCCAGTCCGATTGGTGTCCCGCTGCTGCTACTACTGCCGTTCTACTAGCAGGCAGAGGCAGGTGAGGGATGGGGACACCCCCATAATGTGGGGGTACCCTGCACCCAGGCCTTCTCCTACCAAGCCCAAGCACGGGACTGCCCCCGCCCCCGGGGCCAGGCAGAGGCCCCCTGGTGCCTAGAGGACCCCGGATTTATGCCAGGTTCACTCAATGGGCGCTACGCCCCTGGTCCCCTCTCTTGTTTAGCGTGTACGTGAAGCTGCTCAGGGAGGTCATGCACAGCTGGGGGGTTTGTTATCATCAGTTGGCTCTATGTATGTGGACCCTGGGGGTGCTCCTGGGCTCACAGCTACACCTGGATGCCCAGGTGTTAGCTGTGGCAAGGGGCGCCTTTCGCCAACTACATCTGGGAAAGAGGCTCTGCCCATATGTCTCAGACTCTGACCTTGCCATTGTCATCCATGTGTTTGTCACCTCGAGGCTAGACTATTGCACTGCACTCTATGTGGGGCTGCCAGTCCAGAAGCTGCAGCTAGTGCAGAATGCGGCGGCCCGCTTCCTTGCAGGGACGGGCCGCAGGGAGCACATAACACCCATGCTCCAAACACTGCACTAGCTGCCTATTATTTATTTATTTATTTAAGAAATTTTGTTACCGCGACCCTCTTGCTCCAGGCAGCTCAGGGTGGCTTACATATAAAGCCAAAACAGCAAGCTAAAACAAAACAATTAAAGAGAAGGCAAAAACAATAAATCTCCCTCCCCAACCCACAACTCCCCACCCTAAACCACATCTCCCCCGTCAAACGCCTGGCTGAACAACCAGGACTTAGTCATACACCGGAAGGAAGGAAGGGAGGTTCGGGGTTATCTGGACCTCCGCCAGGATGGAATTCCACAGCCGAGCTGTGGCCACTGAGAATGCCCTTTCCTTGTCGCATCCCTTGTCTCTCCCTCTGTTCCCCTTTCTCTGTCTCCCCTGTAAGAGTGTACGTTCTCGGGCAGGGACCATGTCTATCTTATTTTCTGTAAAGCGCCAGGTACATCGCTGGCACTATATAAATGCTTATTATAATAATAATAATAATAATAATAACAATAATAATAATTAATGGCCCCCTGGGCCACACAAGGAACCTCGATGAAGGTGCTCCTGGCAGACTGTAGGGGTCACTCCAGAACACGGCGTGTAAGGCGTTCCCATAGGTAAGTCAGGCCAAGGCCGCACAGGGTTTTATAAGTCAACACTAAGACCTTGAATCGGGCCCGGAAGACTATAGGCAGCCAGTACAGAGGCCGGAGCACCGGTGAAATGTGCTCACGGTGGTCCGACCCTGTAAGGAGACAGGCCGCCACATTCTGCACTAGCTGCAGTTTCTGGACTATCACCATGGGTAGCCCCACATAGAGCATGTTACAATAGTCCAATCTCGAGGTAATGAAAGCATGGATGATGGTGGCTAGGTTGCTATCTGAAACATATGGCCAAAGTTGACACACCAGATGTAATTGGCGAAATGCACTCCTCACCACCAACCCCACCTGGAGATCCATGCAGAGCTGCGGGTTGAGGAGCACACCCAGACTGCGAACCTGGGGAACCAGTGGAGGGTGAACCCCATCAATGACGGGGGCTACCACAGCTATTGCCTTACCCACCAATATCACCTCTGTCTTGTTGGGATTCAACTTCAGTCGACTCGCCTTCATCCAGTCTCCCACAGCCGCCAGACATCAGGTAAGCACTGACTGCCGTGTCTGGGTCAGATGAAAAAGAGAGGTAGATTTGGGTGTCATCAGCATATTGATAACACTGCATCCCATACTGTCTCATGACCTCCCAGAGCGGCTGCATATACACGTTGGGCAGGAGAGGGGACAAGATGGAACCTTGCGGGACACCGTATGTGAGGTCTCAGGGCGACAAAGAGCAATCCCTGAGCACCACACGCTGAGTTCTTTGGGCCAGGAAAGAGCAGAACCAGTCAAGAACGATCCTGCGCACCCCGGCTCAGTCCCACAGGCGAGTCACCAACATCTCATGGTCAACGGTATCAAAAGCAGTGGACAGATCTAACAGAATTAGTAGGGTTGATTGACCCTGGTCCAATTTACGGCAGAGGTTGTCGACCAAAACCACAAGTGCAATCTCAGTGCCTAGCCCGGACGAAAGCTGGACTGTGAAGGATCCAGATAGTCGGTGCAGTGGAGATGCTCCTGCAGCTGTTGGCCTACAACCCACTCAATAACCTTCCCTAAAAAGGGAAGGTTAGAGACCAGCTGATAACTGGCGAGGGAGTCAATGCTGAGTGATGGTTTTTTGAGCAGAGGCCACAACCAATTATCTTCTGGGCCTGATTCAAGGTGCTGATATTGACATTTAAAGCCCTTCACAGCCTGGGCCCTGCTTATCTGAGTGATCGCCTCATGCCCTGGGATCCTGGGCTGCCCCTGTGGTTGCCCGGGGGCGCCCTCCTGGAAGTCCCGTGCTGTCGGCATGTTCAGATGACAGGAGGGCATTCTCAGCGGCTGCACCATCGCTCTGGATTTCCCTTCCAGCCCTGTTCTCCTTCCCTTCTGACGGAATTGTAAGATCAGGCTCTTCCATCTAGTGTTTTGGGGGGATGGGGCGATAGGTTATATGGGGGGGAGGGGATATTTATGCGCAGCCTAGATTTTATATTTTTATAATCTACTTTTATATTATTGTTATGTTTCTGTATTTCTGTATTTATATTTTTTAATTGAATTTTGCATGGTTTACTTTGTAAGCCTCCCCGAGTCACTTTTGTGAGAGGGACGGGGTTAAAATGTAAAAATAAATAAATAAATAAATAAATGTCCCCTATTACATTATTCATAAACAAGATTGGGGCAAGTATGCAACCCTGTCTAACTTCCTTTGATGTTGAAAATCTTGGGATCGGTTCTCCGCATAGACCCCATCTCACTTGGACCCAAGTGTCAGCATGATACGCTATCAAAAGACTAATCTGGGATCCAGCCTGTAGCGGGGGGTCTTCAAGGGTCACACAAGGGCACTGGGGTATCTTTGGGGAATTAGTAAACCCCTCTGCTACGCCTGTTCAGCCCTTGACTCAGCTGTATCTCAAGTGGGGCGCACTATGTGGGGTACTCCTTCAGGGGTCCCATCCTTGGCCTCCTACCACCCCTTACAGTCAAGGCCTATGCCTCCAAAATAGTGCACTTTAGTATTTGGGGGTTTTACCCTTTCATTGTCTTTAACCCTCCAGGGTTCAATAAAGTCCTCCCTGAGCATAGGGTTCATATATGTCCTGGTGGCCAACTTGGGCAATTCCCACCTGGTCTCTGTGTGCTGCCTCCTGTTCCTCACCACAGGCCCTTGCAGGCTAGCTCCAGGGGAGGCACATGCAGGTTTCCAGTGAAGGGGAGAGAAGAGAGCTTTCAGAAGTTCCTGCCTCCACGGCCATCACTCCAAGACTAAACTCAGGTCTCTTTATACGCCTGAGCATGCTCAGTTTCACACAGCCCACTGAGCACATCAGAGAACTTAGAGCAAATCCCAGTTTTGTAGCCTCACTGGGCATACGCTCCAAGACTTAGAGTGAGGAAAGGGTTTTGGAGCCTAAGTGGCCATGCTCCACAGCTGCCTGTCTAGCCTAGGGCTGTTAGACTTCACAGTAATAGGGGCTTTCTGGATGCAGGGAAGCCACCTTACTACACGGCCCCAACTGGGACAAGTTAGACCATAACAGATCCCTATTCACTGAATCAAATGCGGCTGCTAGGTCCACAAAAGCAACATAAAGAGAGGCTTTCTTGACCTTGGTGTATTTGTGGCATAAATATTGGAGGGTAAAAAGATGCTCTTGCATAAAATGGTCAGCCCTAAATCCTGCTTGGTGCTCGCAAAAAATATCATTTTGTGTCACCCACTCCACGATGTGTCTCAAAAGATGTTTCCCAAAGATTTTTTGCTGAAATGCTAATTGTAACACTCCGGTCTATCTCTTAAGCCCTTCTTAAAAATTGGAATAATTGTACTTCCTATCCAAGAATCAGGGATTGAGGTGGATTCTATGATAGTATTAAACCAGGTTGTCAATAGTGGAACCCACTAGGATTTGTTCTCCAAATAAACCTCAGCTTGAATCCCATCTGAGCCCGGGGCTTTACCTTTTTTAAAATCCATGAGGTATTCTAAAACAAGTTCCTCTGTTGCCTTATATTGGTTGCTAGACTGCTCGTGACCGATTGCAAAAGAAATACCTAAAATGAAGTCACTTTGAGATGCTGAAAATTGGGCTGAACCTCTCTCCCCCCCAGTTCTCCAAGGAAATATTGGCTTCCAGGTTAATGTGATAATTACCTTGTTCATGAGTAGCCAGAATTTGTTAGTGTCTTTGGATCTGATTGTCAAGGTGAGTTGAACAAGATCTTAATTCAAAGGGCATGCAATCATTAAATTCAAGTTGTGAGGAAGAAGGTTATAATTATCTTTATATAATGCCCCCTCTGTCATGGCACTCCGAGCGCTTTACATATAACACAACTTTTAATCCTAAGAACAACCCTGCAAGGTAGGCGAGGCTGAGAGAATATTGTGACTAGCCCCATGGTCACCCAGTGTGTTTCTGGCTAAAGCAGGACTTGAACCAGGGTCCCCCCATGATCCAAATACTGTGCATTTAGCCATTATACCAAACTGGCTCTCAATAAACTGACACCTTCCCTCTTCTGTAGCTTCCTTCTTCTAGGCCTAGTTGAACTCACTTGAAAATGTCCAGCTCAAATATATGAGCAAGCTCTATATGCTCTACCTTAACATACATTACAAATACATATGTACATGCTTTAGAACAGCCTCAGGCCACTATAGCTCCAATCAAACAAACAAGTTAGCTTATTTAAAAAAAACACATCTCCTAGCAGGAAATCCCTACCTAGGCCTCTAACCCCAACACATACCTGCAATCGTTCAAAGCAAGTTGTGAGCACCAAGATTATAAACCTCCACCTTCCCTCTTCTGTAGCTTCCTTCTTCTGGGCCTAGTTGAACTCAATGGAACATGTCCAACTGAGCATGCTGAGTGAGTCTCTCCAGACACAGGCCATGCTAAACCAGCTCAAAGGAGCCAGAAAAGGAGGTGGGTAGGGGAAAAGACAGAAGGGGAATTAGCTATTTCACCCTCTGCTGGCAAAAGAAGGCATCAGCAGTTTTACCTATTTTGATTAAAAGACAGCTTGGGCTACATAAAGTGTCTTAAATGGCCAGACCAAAGTTTGGCTCCAGCATTTCTGCAGACAGAAATCAGCTGCACCCCACAAAAAAGCAAGCAAACACAATGCTTCTGGGAGCTCCACTCCTTCACTACCATCTGGACAGTCACCAGAGATGAGCAGAAGGGACCTCAGTTTAACATCTCATGCAAAGTGCATCACAGCTCTAACAATGGAGTCGCCTCACCTCTACTCTAGTCTTACATTGCTGCGCCAGTATGAAAGGAGGAAATCAAATCCTGAAGTGAAGCAACCTTATAGACAAAATACTCTTTGCCAACTCATATTATTCATACCTTGTATTTTTTTTAATAAAGCACAGACTCTGTCACTGTTCAATTTAAGCCAATGCTACTGCATAAAGATGGGCACGCAGTGAATGTACAATTTTTGACACTGAGGGTGGTTAAAGAATGGGGAGGAACTGTATATTTTCGCCTCTCTAGAACACTACCCACTTGAATTATGCTGAGCACCATTACTATCATTGCTCAGTGTTAAGGACAGATACAAATTATGTGCTGCTGTTATGAAAAAGCCACAAACAGTAAAACAACAGTTCTGTGTCATGCCAGGTTTAGGTTGGCTTGCATGTATGTTCTCACAGCTGTTAAAAAGACATGACATTACAGGTGAATAGCCTTCATGATGGAATGCTAGAACAGAGATTTAATATATTTATCTGCCTTGAGAAGCTAGCAGCTACAGCTACTGGAAAATGGCTGGCTGGCCATAGTTATTATCTGAGCAATCTAAGTAGTTACGTTTTGAGCTACAGGGTGTTGAACATAATAGCACTGTCTAGACTTGGTGCCTACATAATGGTAGATTGCCTTCTCCTCTATACTTGCTGGTCAAGCCAGGTTAATGATGATTGACTTAATGAGAGTCACCTGACTTATAACCCAAGGAACTAGAGAATTATTTACTGGGGAAAACAATATTATGCTCTTTAGGTGAATCTGACTGATTTTATGAGTTTGGGACTTATTTAACTGGACTACCGTGGTGCCGATAGTGCACAGGCAGCTGATAATGGTGACTGCTGATAAGAGATTAATGATGGCATTAGTATCTCTTGCTTATTTTAAAAATGACTTGAAACCTTGAAATTGCACATTGCAAGCTGATGTAATCACATGTTCTTATCTCTGTTACCCTCAAATTCCCTGTTTATTTTCCATCCCCTTGTGCATTGCCCTAATATAGTGCTAGATTTTGCCATCCTTACTGAAATTGAGGATTATCCACTAGTCTCACACTGGGGGTATGCAAGTGAAGTCTAAATGTACATGTCCGCGTCCCCCCCCCCCCAGTTGCTATACTGGGTGCTTTCTGATGGATGGCTGCCCTGGTGCTGGGCATGCTAGACTGTTTCATCCCAAGGTAGCCTGTCCATCTAAAGTCGCCCCCACCAGATGTGCAGGCAAAGCAGGCTGTGCCTGCTCCAGAGCAGCCCTGCCAGTGGCACTCTGGAACATCCCAGCAGAGCGGGCCAGACAAACTGAGGGCACTGACCCAAGGTGGAGCAGTTGTCCATTTGATGCATGGACCCATGCTGCAGCTCCACTTCCACTTCCAGCCTGTTCCCCAGGCAACACTATGGAGTTGTGTGTGCCAGTCTAGAGAGTTGGGAGATTGCCTGCAACTCCATGGTGTGGGGGGACGCCACGTGGGCAGCCCAGGGAACCTGTTGGGTCCGCCTGAAGTGGATCCAGGCAGGGCTGAGAGCGGGTGGATACAGGGGTGCCTCCAGGGGCAGGCAGCTTCGCATCCATCTAAAACCACCCACTGCTGCAGAGTGTGAGCAGAGAGCTTAAATGAAATAAAAGCTATTGTCAATATTCAAAGGCATAGTTATTTTGCAAATAGTCTGGAGCAACAAATTTGTCTGCTGATAGTGAGTACAATAAATGCCGTGTTCTTCTCACTGAATAACTGTAAGTAAAATGTACTGGATCCTGAGAATGGATAAATCAGCTTAGTGGGGGAGGTGGAACTAAAGTACAGTTTGTGACAGAAAAAGAAGCTGTGTCTCATGCCTAAATTAGTAAAATGGTAGTGAGCCTTTAGAAATGTTACAAATGATCAGGGGTGGGACTATGGATTCAGATTTAATCTGTAACTGCTCATAATGGGCTGTTACGTATTATCCGTACTGAACCGCAACAGTGGCAACATGCCTGTTGTAGTTTGGTTTTAAATCATTGAATATGTGCAAAATGACTGCATGTTGAGTGCATGTGTGCTCTTTTTCAAATTGGCAGCAGCAACATCACTGCCATTTTGGAAAAGGGCAGCCAGTCTGCACATAGGCAGGAGCTATTTTGCACATGAACGGACTGGCTGCCCTTTCCCAAAATGGCGGTGATGCTGCTGCCACCATCACATGCAGAAATTCCAGTGGCCATTTTGCACAAGTGCAGAACAGTCTGGCAACCATTTTGCACATGCACAATGATTTTTGTATATTCTCTTTATTATTATTTATGTTTATTGAGTTAAATATGGATCTGTAATATGAATCCGTAATTAAATCCGGAACTGCAGATCCAAATCTGTAATGGATCCGAATCCACAATTTCCTCTGAAGGACAACCCTTACAAATGATAAATTATGAATGTTCAAGGTGCTCAGATATCTGGTGTGTCGAGTCCTATATCTGACTAGACAGACAGACACTGCTGCTACTTTTCCAATGCTCTCTGTTTCTGGCTCAGCTACTCAGTGCCATTTTACTCCTCTGCCTCTTTCTTCCCAGCACAACACTTTGCTCTGAACTGAACTGTTAATCCACCTCTGACCTTCAGTCATACTGACATATGTGGCCTGTCAGAGAACAATAATTACCCTTAGCTTGTCAAACACAAGAACTATTCCCATCACAAAAGTTCCTTAACTTTTTAAAAAAAGCATTCTTAAGTCAGACATACCTAGGGGACCATAATGAATCACATATACCAAGTTATATGCTCTTTCATTTCCAGAATTCTGTGTTTTATTTTAAAGGGACTTTTTGTAGGATTTTTTTAGAATGACTGTGCCTCTTTTTGCTTGCAGGGACATATATCTTAAAAGAATAGAAACTAGTCCCAATTAGATACAAATGTTAAACTAACCAAATTATCTCCTATATGTATGAATAGAAGAAAATATATGGACCTTACTATGCTGCAAAGAACCCAAGAAAACATCAAAAAAATCAACACATTCTGTTAATGTATTTTGGGATTTTCTACTCTCTCCGAGGGGTAGCCTAGGATTCTGGATATTGAGGAACTCTGGTCCTGGGTAAGTCACTCACTCTACTCCATGCTTCATGTCCCCTCTCAGGGACAAATAGTACTTCACCGGGGCATTGTGAGGACAAATGTGTCGCGAGGTGGTCAGGTGTAACAGTAATGTGAGCCATATAAATATCTTAGTAAATGATAGTTGTTACTTTTACTTGTCATTTTGGAGACCTCAAACGGAAATTACAAAGGGATGTCTTTGCATCATTAACATCTTTTACTCTCATGAACTCCTTTGTGATCAAAATTGGCAACTCTGTTCCTCCTATACCTCATCCATGAGCTCTTAAGCAAAGCATGGCCTGGTGAGAAAAGAAATTCAGAAAGGGCTGTGAAAGAAGCTCTAGTTTTGTGACCCTTGCAAAGCTGATCAAATTCATTATTTCAGTTTTTAGATGCTCCAGCCATTAGGTTCTTAATTTCTTTATTAAGTCAAGTATTTGTTATTTTGTTGGGAAAATAGACCACCAAAATTTGCCTCTGCTCCATCATCCAATCAAACAATGTCCCACTCATCATGTGGCATGGGTTAATCGATCAACTACTCGAACTTACAGAATTTCAAAAAGAACTGATGAATACACAAACAGTAAACTAAAAATAATAAACTGAGGAATGCTGCTACAAACCAAACTACCAAACACTGAAGAATTTTAGAAATGAATTTAGACAACAATTTGCTTACATCAAAACATCCAAATAGGCAAATTCAACAAATATGAAGTGTTTTGCTGGCAATAGTCTGCTCAGCAGTAATATTACAATCAAACATAGTCTATTTGGCAATCGGCTGAAGACAAACAGTATAAATGGCTTCTGTTTTGGAACCATCAAGCTAAGTGAAAATCTAACCAAAACCATGGTACATTTTCCATCTGCATTGGGAAATGCCGCTGGTAAGACCATGAAATATAGATCAGTTCAGTTGGCTTCTGTTCATAATCAGCATCATAATAGCATACACAGCTGTATGCGTAACTATGCAGTACGAGTGCCTACTAACAGAGGTCCTGCTGACCCAAGCAATTAACCTTGTATTAACGCCCCTAATGATGATCATCTGTTGCTTTTTGCCTGTGATGTGCCATGGTTTCTCAATATTTGCTCACAAGCCACTGAACTTGTGCTTGCATGGGTATAAGTATAGATTATTTTAAAGAAGCTTCTACTTTACCTGCTCCTCTGAGGGCAGAATAAAGTCTCTGTAGACAATAGCAGTTGCATTTTTAGAAGTTTATAAAAAACTTTTCTAGCAATTTACTGCCTAAACATATCGATTAAGCTTTCTTTACAACTACCTAGTTTTGGGTAGTTCCATAGTCATCCTTCAAAACCACACTCTATTGCTGCTAACTCACTAACCACAAATGTTTAAATGCTTTTAACTCTCACCCTAACCCCTGTCCAGTCTTTTTACTTTCTGTTTCTATGCCTCATGATGGTTCTGGATGCAAAGGCATCCTTCTCTACCGTGATGAACCAGCTGGGCACCAGAGTCAGAAGCAGGCCCCAAAACTACAGTCCACAGCAGTTCTTGGCCCTTTTCACATGGACAACACCTACGCTACAACACCCAGAAATCTGGTTGTTCTAGTGTGGGTGCCACCCATGTGAATCACATGGGGGTGGGGGTGCATGCTCCCGCGTACACACATCCCCACGCACGGAGGTACCAGGGAAAAAGGAGGTGCCTCCGTGCATGGGGATGGGTGTGCGCCCTGTCTGAACCCTCCCACACCCACTGCACTGCACATGGACCTCGGTGCACACTCACCCCCACGCAGCTGTGGCCCATGTGAAAAGGGCCCCTTGTCTCTCACTCTTTGTTTTATTCTCGGTGTCCCAACACCACAGTCATATTTACAAAGCTTTCCCCACCTTACACTGACAGCCTTCTTCCTGGCCCGGCAGTCCCTTCTAAGTCTGGACTTTTAGCAAGCGCCTGGCTTGGCTTCACTGGCCAGCCAGCTTCAGGATGAGCCTTTATAATGCAGGACCCCTGGACAAGCTCCTAGCCTCTTTCTCTCTTGCCTAGAAAAATCCTGAGAAGCATCAGCCCCCTGAGGCAGCTCCCAAAATCTTGTCTCTACCAGTACCTAGTAGTATCTCCTGTAAATGGGAACTCATTCTCTCTTATACCCATCTTTGGGTAACCTAACTCTCAATACCCACATCTGGGCTCATTACACTTAAATGGGTTTCCTCTAGCCAGTGAAAGGGTCCTGGCTAGTTGTGGGCCTGATCTCTAAGTATTTAACCCCTCCCCCCCCAGCACTCTGCCACAACCACTCGCAGAATTCACAAACAAGTGACCTAAATATGTACCATCCAAATGCCACTGTTGTGAAGTCATTCTTCATGTGCTCATCATGGAGTGTGATATTTTAAAATGTGCGTTAAAAACAGAACTCGGTCCATAAACCCTGGTCCTAATCCTTCCTTATTTTAACAGTAAGTTATTTGGCAGGTGCATCATTTTTATTTCAAATCTTGTAGCTTTTTGTTTGTTTTCTAATTGATTTCTCATTGTCGTAACCAAGCACATGAAATAAGAAAAGGTACAACCCAGGCCAAGACTATTGCTCACTTACCACTTCCATGTTTAGATACCTGCAGCAGAACTATTTCACAGAATTAGCTTTCTAGATTCTTTGGACAAATGAAGCTTGGCTAACCTGCTAAAATCTGTATATTCTTAGTGCAATAAACTACTAAAAAGTTTTTTAAAATGGTATTTAAAGGCTGTGATCTCATGATCATAAAAACGGGGGTGGGAAACAGGAGGGCTTAAGGACACATGTCCATCCCTGTGTAGGGGACACAAGGGGCAGTTCCTTCCTTAATTTCAGACTTTTAGTTTTGACTGCCCCCTGCACCGTTCTGCTTCCACTAGCATCTGAATTTCATGGCAACTTTTTAGTTTTCATTATTGCAATAACAAAAATGACAACTGAGAATAATGACAACGATAATGAAAATGACAACCAAGAATACCAAAAACAACAACCAAGAATACCGATAAGGGTAACGATACCTATATTGATGCCGATATTGATACCGATATAGGAGCCGGCTTTCCTTGCCAGCCCCCTTACTCACGGACCAGACAAACTCCCCTGGGGAAGACAGGTTGCTGGGACTGCCTGAACACCATCGAGAACAGAGAGAGCCCCCCCATCCCCCCTACAGCTGCCTCACTAGCGGAGATCCCGACCAGGTGCCAGGGGAGTGTGGCCAGCCTGCTTAGACACTTCAAAGCCGGCCGCAGCACACGGCGGTGCCAGAGGCACGCACCGGGGGGGGGGCGCCTAAGGGCTGCGCACACAAGGACGTGCGCTTGTGCGTGTGGCCTTAGGTGCAGGCTGGGTAATGGGTGACCCCCCCCTTGCTGTTCTCCCCCCTTTTTTGGACTGTATTACTGTGATCTCTGGGGCCAGGGATGGGATGGTTTGTTAAATTGCATTGGTTTCTTTGACTAGGTCTGTGGGCTGAAATACGGCATGATGTCTAAAAAGAAGAAAAAGCAGGGTATGGTCACTACACTAGGGCTCGAGGGAAGCAGCTCAAATTGGATGATTTTCTTCCAAACGGTCAGACTGCTAACCCCCTGGAGGGAGATGGGCAGTTACAACTGTCTCCTGCATTAGAGATTGGGGAATGGGGAGACAGGATGGAATCCCCTATACCCCTTCTTGGCCCTCTGTCGTCTTCCCAGCCCTGTAATATCAAGCAGCAAGGATATGGGGTGCCCAAAATCACAGCTGGGAGAGACTTAGACCCATATTCCGTCCTGGGGAAATTATGTAAGCTTATGGGGGATCTGTCACAAAGGTTCCCAGCACACCTTGATGGCATAGATTCCTTGCTCCAGGGGATCATGACTCTGTTGAAAGATAAGGTGGAGCTAATGCTCCTGGTTCGGGTGGAGGAGTTAGCTTCTAAACTGCAGATACTCCAGACTCAATTAAAGGATATGGGGGAGTTGCTTCAAATTTCTCAGGAGGTTTCGTCTAGTGATAAAGGGGCTTAGTATAGGAGAAGGGTTTCAACTGCATCCCAAACTGTGGCCTTTGTGGCTTCAGGAGGGGCTGCCCCAAATTTCTTGGCCCACAGGCACGTAAATAGTAATGGGCCTCCGCCAGTTGATGGAAACATTTTAAGACCTGTTCCAGAGGCCTTGGTGCTCAGGATTACTCCCCTGGTCCCTGGATATCCTGTGAGGTGGGATTCCAGGGGTGGGATCCTGGGTCAACTCTCTGCTAGGGATGGGTGAACGTGGTTCGGAAATTCAGAGTTCGGCCCGAACTCGAACTGTTCGGATGACCGAACTCGAACCCGAACCCGAACGCAAACATACCGAACAAACCGAACACCAAACGGTGAAATGGCCGAACAGTTCGGTCAGTTCGGATCGCGTTCAGATGAGTTCGGGTGGCAAAAAAAGGTTCACTGGAAGGTCAAACATTACAGGGAGGTGTCAGTCACTGAGGAGCAGACTTCCAGGCACCAGGGGTGGAGAGGCTTGCAAGAAACGAAACTAATTATCTGCCTCCCCACTTCCCAACACCTTCTGAGCTAGTCACTGTTCCTGAACAGCAGGTGTTGAGTAGGATTTTTAGATTGCTTTAAGTTTCATTTCACTTTTGTAATGAAATGAAACTTAAACCATAAACTGAAACCTTGTGTTATGTACTGTACAGAATCACTGAGCATGTAATGTGAAGATTCCCCCCCCCCACATCCCATATATATTGGATCAATATATATACATATATATCCATATATATCTCCATATATATGGATATATGGATGTATATATATCCATATATATCCATATCCATATATATATATATGGATATGGATATGGGATGGGGGGGATAGATCTGTCTCTTATACACATCTAGATGTGTATAAGAGACAGGGTTTAGTGTAGACAGATATATATAATCTTAGATAAAAAAAAATAAGAAAACCCCATATAGAAACCAAAAAATCAAATAAAGAACAAAAGAAAACCCAATAAAAAACAAAAAAAAATATAAAACCCCCCAAAAAACCCATAACAACACTTCCCGAACGGACGAACCGAACAGCCGAACAGCCGAACCGAACAGCTGAACGGCCTAACCGAACAGCCTGTTCGGACGAACGAACAGAACATCCGAACCCAAACTTGGCGAACGAACAGAACGAACAAACAGAACAAATGAACCGAACAAATCCAAACCGAACGAACGAACCGAACTGACGAACCGAACGGACGAACCCGAACCGCGATCTGTTCGCCCATCCCTACTCTCTGCCATTTTGGGATATACTGTTCCTTCATATCAGCTCCTGCGTTTTATGTCTTCCCCCCATTTGTTGTACTCAATGAATAGTATTATATTTTCATTTGGCAGCCATAGTAGATAGGCTGCGGTTGTACTCTAAGCATTTTCGTTCATGAGGGGTTCATATGAGTATGTTGCTCACCAAGCCCATAATTTCCCCATTGCTATCTAAAGTGATGCAGCCTAAATTGGACCCACTTGTGGCATTAAATATACCTTCTCAAATCTCCTCAGGTAATTTAAATGTTACCCAGGAATTGAAGAGAACTTATACAGCTGCCGTGGCTACTCCAATAGATGGGGGGTTTAAAAATGTAGGCCAATTTGAACTGTCGTCTGCCCCAGTAGTTGAGACCATGCCTACTGGGGAGGTGGACAGTAATTCATCTATTCACCAGTTGATTGTATCTATGTCCATGGAATTGCCTTTTAGAAGGCAGCCTGTTTTGCCTGCTGTTTCAGTGGTAGCTGTTGTTACCTCACCAACAATATCTAGCCTGATTGGGCGGGATAAGTCATGGGATCCAGAACCTATTAACCTTTCTACGCCTGTCCCCCGGAGTTGTGTTTACCCAGGCCGGTCAATTCAGTGTCAGTGCCCCATTGTCCCGAGCCCTCGCTTGATTCATTATTCCCCTAGCATTCAATTTCAACTAGCATCTTCAGGCGTCTCTGTTTTAGATGAGATTTTGGCTGTGGATGCGAGGTCCAGGGCATTTACTCAGGAGTCGGTACCTGTTGCTATTATCTCATGCCAGGATGCTGGGGAGGACCATCTAGATCCGATAGAGGAACCCTCGACCGTGGTGGGGCTAGCTCCAACTGCTCTTACCTTCTTGCAGGAGCAGTCCTTGCTGAGACAGAATGTACAGACCTCATTTGGCTCATTGTGGGACCTGGCCTCAAGAGGGGCTTTACCAACTGTTTCTCCCTCCTTGAATTCATGACTGCCCCCCCCTCCCGCTGTTGGACAGGTTTTTTGCAATTTGCTTATGGAATATTGCGGGCTGGGCCAGGCATGGAACTGATCTGGAATTTCTCGCATATGTGAAAAATTTCCATATTCTCCTTTTGCAGGAGACATGGGCCAAGACCCCTTTAGAGCTGGATGAGTATGTAGCTTATGATTTACCAACAATAACCTATAACTCGAGAGGGAGGGCATGTGGTGGTCTGGGCTGTTTTCTTGCTCAGTTGCTTACTGTGAGGGACCTTATTGTAGTTACATTGCCACAGCTGGCACTGGGGTTTGTGGTAAAATTGGGAATTTGCTTTGGATCATCCTTACGATCTATGTTCCACCTAGAAATGCAGGTTCCTTTAGAGATTCCAGCTGGGATTCCTTGGAACAATTTATTGAAGATCTCGTCCATAAGTACCCGGAGGGAATTTTGGTCATCTCAGGGGACTTTAATGCAAGGCTTGGTGCAAGTGAACAGGCTATTAGACCTTATTGTGACATGTCTGTAATCCCGCAAATTGATCTGCTCAAGCCTAGGGAATCAAGGGATTGTAAAATCAGTTCCTCAGGGATTAGGCTTGCTCAACTTGCAGTGAGTTGTAATTTGCACTGTTTGAATGGTTCTGGCTTTGGTGACATAAATGAGGCACTCACATATGTGGGAATGTCGGGTGCTAGCACGGTTGACTACATCTTTGTGTCATCGGCAGCCCTCCATTATGTTAGGGATTTCAGCATCAGTGCTAGGCCCCCGGGGAGATCATTTTCCTTTGACCCTTCTGGTGGTCACAAGTGGCACAGATTTAGGAGCCTCGGGAGGGAGGACCCAGGGGGAAACCCATCTGGAGATTTGTAGAGCCCCGTGTTGGGGAGGGGCCTTGATAGTTACCTTGGAAGGGCTAATCCATCAGCCAGTGGTGATTGAACGGAGGGAACAGGTACTGCAATCAAAGGATTGTTTTAAGACAATTGATAGGTATGTACAGCTTATTGAGGAGTTACGCCTGCCTATGTTGACTGGAGAAGAGAAGCAAATTTCAACTAGGAGGGATAAGATTTGGTTTAATAGGGACTGCCGGCTCCTTCGAGCTAGATTGAAGACCCCGCTCTGGATTTACAAGCAGGACCCCTCTCAAAAGTCACTATCTGACTATACTGCCCTAAGATTGAATATAGGCGTGTGATTAAGGAGAACAAGAAACACTATGCGGAGGGTCAATGGGTGGAGCTTCTGCAGGCTGTGGACCAGAAAGATACACGGAAATTTTGGCAGTTGGTAAATGGGCCACCTAGAGGTGCTCCGGGGGGCCTGAGATTGCCCATGACCCCAGTGGCTTGGGCGGAATACTTTAGTCGATTATACCATCTAGCTGATGAACATCTGATTCAGAATTGCCCCGCCCTGGTGGTGGTGGATTTGCCCGCTTGGTCTCCGGTGGGGGAGTCTGAGGTGGAGGCTCTAATAGATTCTTTTCAAAGTCATAAGACCCCAGGTCCAGATCTGCTACACATAAATTTCATTAAAGCTCATAAATCCTGGTGGCTTGCCCCACTGGCGACGCTTTTCACCACCATAAATAACACAGGCAGGGTCCCATCTGAATGGGGTAAGGCTCTGGTTGTCCCCATTTTTAAAAAGGGGTCCAGGGCCAATCCTGTGAATTACAGGCCAATCAGCTTATTATGCGTCGTGGGGAAGATCTATGCAAAATACTTGCTGAATAAACTGGTTGCCTGGATGGATCAACAAAAAATAATTGCACCAGAGCAGGCAGGATTTCAAAGAGGTCAATCAACAACCGAACAATGTTTTGTCCTCTCTTTTCTGATAGCTAAATATAAGGCCGCAAATGGGAAGCTTTTTGCGGCCTTCTTGGATTTTCAGGCTGCCTTTGACTCCGTTGATAGGGGGATCCTCTGGAAGAAACTCCAGAGGACCTCTATCAACGGTAGGCTATTGTCCCTCATTCAGGCTTTGTATGCCGAGACCTCACTTGTGGTCAGGACGGATGACCAAGGGCACGTTACGTCACCAATAAAAACTTTCCTGGGAGTAAGGCAAGGATGCGTCCTTGCACAAGTCCTGTTTAATTTTTACATAAATTAAGTGATTTCCATGGTGGCAGCCCCGAATTGTTTCCCTCCAAAATTAGCAGCCAGACCAGTTGGCTGCTTGTGTTATGCTGATGATGTGGTCTTGCTGTTTCAAACCAGGGTTGGATTAAATTGGCAGATGAAACTATTTCCCACCTTTTGTCATTCAAATAGACTGGTAATCAACTTTGACAAGTCGAAGATCGTGATATTTACCAATAAGAGGAAGATTTTTCATTGGGATATTGATGGCCACCCTGTTCAGCAGGTTTCATTGTTCAAATATCTTGGTCTTTATTTTCATAAGAAGGAACATGTATCTGGGGCTATTGCAGTGGCCAAAGACCCAGCCCTTGCTATTTTTAATTTCTTCACTCGGCAGGGCAGGGCCACAATTGAGCCAGCCATTCAAGTCTTTAATGCTAAGATCAGAGCCCAATTACTCTATGGGGCAGAGGTGTAGGCTCCACTCTCTACCCAAAATTTGAATGTGTTTCAATCAAAGTTTTAGACAGGCCTTTTGGATAATCCAAGGGGCACACCACATGCAGCCATAAGGCTTGAATTCGGACAAAAAAGCTGGCAGCAGGTAGCCCAGGAAATGGCACTGAAATTCTAGTATAAGATATTAGTCAACAAGCATTCTGAACTTCTGAGGGAGCTTAGGAAAGAGCCTATGTGAACGCATGACATCTAAGGCTCGAGGAGTACTTGCGGAGTATGGGGCTCTCAAGGAGCTATTTAGTGCATAAACCAGTATCAGCAGTTATGACAGAGGTCTTACAAAGAGTAGACGACATTGACAGGCCAGTTGAAATTGGGAAACTCTGTGAATATTCCCATATGAGGGCTTATTTCAATTGGGTGCCACCGCGGGGTCAGATGGCTGTTTATTTAACCTCAGCCATATCCCTGAGGGCCAAGCGCCTGATTTTTCGGGCAAGGGTCAATGCCCTGCCATCTCAGGTTCTGGAAGGGAGAATACAGGGGATTCCTTTCTCAGACAGATCTTGTCCATTTGATAATCTGATTGCTGAAATTCATGGACATATGATATTATCTTGTCACTTGTATGATAAGGTAAGGGATAAGCTTTTGACCCCTCTGTTGGTTAGGTTTCCTGGATGATCAGAGGAAGCTTTGATGGACCTTTTATTGAATAATTCTGATAGTCAGATTAGTAAGATAGTGGCACAATTTCTACTGCAGATAGCCCACTACTGGCAAGAATTGATTAATTTTAGGGTTACTGTGACCAGCCCTATCAGCCCAGGGATCTTGGGTCACGTGCTGGGTAGTCCATGTGATGAGAATGGCTTTGGAGTCCCTAGCTTGAAATAGGATCGCGGGTGTTAGATAAACAGCTCTTCTAGGGGGGAACTAGAGGGGTTTATAATTACATGCTTCCTATGGGGGTATGCAGAACTTCTGCAGACATCAGCTAGAGAGGGGGTTCCCTGTGTATAAATATCCCATTATGGGATAGTGCAGGGCTTGATGACCTTCAGCTTACCAATTCACTGGATAAATTCAGTCTCCTTGTTTCAATTCAAGGGGTGAGATCTTAGATTATGGGTACTTTGGGTATGGTCAATTGTATTCCTACTTAATTTTCAATTCCAATTTCTTTCTGATTTCAAAATGGGATTATAATGTTATTTTAAATTTACTATTTGTTGTCACTTATTTCTGTATGTTGGATTTAGGCTTGTGCCTTATGTATTATAGTGATTGCAATGGCCTATGGCCACACACGAATAAATGAACTGAATTGATACCGATACCGATATCAAAAACGATACCAAAAATGATAACAAAAATGATAACAAAAATGATAACAAAAATGAGAACAAGAAACAAAAATGACAATGTTGTTATCATTGTCATTATTAGTGCTGTGGCTGTTGGGTTTTGGAGGGAAAATGTAGAGGGGAGGAGGGAGCAAACATCTCGGAGTTTTAACAGGGTTGAACTGTGCCGGTGTTGGGAGGTGCGAGCAGCTCAGCAGTATCTGATGGATGTATTCCTGGCCAATGAGCAGCACATGCAGGCCCCAGCAGTCTCATGGGACTCTGTGATTGCTCAATGCCTGCTGTCTCCCACAACCAATCAGAGGAGCTCTGGGGGAAGGCACTGCAACCCTTTATAATTAATGGGAGGGCCAGGTTTTTTCTCTCTGTTGTGTGAGAGCTCTGCTTGTCAGGCTGCGTTTACAGAACTGTGGTGCTTGCACATAAAAAATCCTCCCTAGCCCTCATTGTATTGTTTAATTTATTTATTTATTAGGTATTCCCACCAATACCTTTCCTTCCTCATACCCTACATTTTACCTTCTCCCCCTTATACATTATATATAGATAGGTAGTATAGATTAGATTTAGATATAGATATATATTATAGACCTATAGATTAGATTAGAATAGTTATATAGATAATTGATTGGGAGCTGTGAGGGGAATTGGAGAGTGGCGTTAATTACCTGTCATCAGCTGTGCCAGAGGCGGGGCCAGACCTGCGGGGAGAATATAAGCTGTGAGGGAGTCTGTGGCAGCACCGCGGGCATACCCCGGAGCCGCATGCCTAAGGGCTGCGCGTGCAAGGGCACGCCCTTGTGCGCACGGACTTAGGCGAGCTGCTGGGTGAGCTGGGCCACACCTGTACCTCTTACCTGGGCTCTTTCAGGGGGTGAGGGTTATGTCCTCCCCCACCAGCTTGGCACCAATTGACAGGACATTGAGGCAGATGCAATTGGAGAACTTTTTTCCTCGCTCTACAACAAGGACGGTGGTCTTTCCGATGGCACCCCCCTCCCTTTAAACAACCGTTTCCATCCTCTAGCAGGCCCGGGGGAATTAGATGATTCTAGGCAGAAGGCTGATGTCTCAGAAGTGTACCCTGGGCGGAATCCCCCAGCTATGGATACACCCCAGTTAGTCAATCGTAGCCCAGTAGGTTTGTTATCAGATGAAAAATTGGCTGTTTTTCTAACAGAACATGTTATGCTTACAGCAGAGACACTGCAATTTGTTTTTCTTAAACTTTCAAAGGTGCAGGTCAAATTAGAATCGTTGGAGGGGTTGGTCCAGGGAGGGAGGTATGGAGGTTCGCAGGTGCTAGCACTAGGGCAACCTGGGACCTCCTCATTTCCCCCCCTAATCCACCTTGCCTGGCAAATCCACCTTTAACCTACTCCTCAGAGCCTGGCCTGCCTGGGCTACAATCGAATTCTCTCTCCCGACCTTTTTGCACCAAGAGGGCAGAATTATTTGGGATACTGGCCAACTCCCTGATATTTTCTGTGCTCCCACAGCGGGGTCATAGTCCTCCCTTGTGGATAAATGCCCTAGATGTTGCTGAGCATCTCTGTTTACTTTTGACAAAGACAATAGTCACCAGGAGGGATATATTGTCAGTGGATTATCTGGTTAATGTACCAGGGAAGCAGATGATTATCGTGACTTTTAGATCTCTTGACCTGATCGCCCGAACACTGGTACAGAAAGGCCTACTTGAGGAGCAGGCTGTTTTTGTTTCCCGTGCTTTTCAGGCCTGCCATAACCTCCAGGAGCGGGCCCCCCAGATGCCGTTGATGGTAAGCGGCTTACAGGACCGAGCGAATAAAATAAAGTGCTCCCCCTCTAGCCCTCCCCCCTTTGTGCCCACTACCCATTTTGATTCTCAGGATCCTAGACGTTTACTGCCTAGGTCTGCAAACATACCACAAGCCCCCCCCCTACCTAGGAGCTCTTCTCCTGTTAGTTTACAGGGGGGAGGGGGCAACCAATCTGAGGTGACACATGGGGGCAGGGGGCTTCTTCCCCCCCCTTCTGGCCCGGATTCGGGGGTTCTTCCTCCAAATAAAGGGACACTACTCTCCCCCTCAGACGCCCTGCAGGTTAGGTTTCTGGAATGACCCAAGTCACTGCAGACCCAGCTGGAGGGCCTAAAAAGGGACAGGGTACGACCCCCTCCCCCTGAATTTTGTTCTGGGGGGGCTGTAGCTCCAGCACATCGTCCCCATCGCCCCCCTCTACCTGTGTTGCTATCCTCCTATTCCCACTCTATTAGTTGGGTATCTTCAGGGGAGGGTAGCCCAAAGTCAGAGGTACGACGGAAACACGACTGCACCCTTTTATCCTGTGTTACAGGGGACACACTGGAAGAACAGCCAGATGTGATGCATGTGCGATTGGGAGGAGGCGCAGTCTCGGATTTAGCAGTGCAAAATCCTCCATTGAGCACCATTGGTGGGACAGTGTAAGCAGAAGTTTCGTCTAGTAGGCGCTTACCTTTGGCAGGATCATCTCCCTCGAATCCTCAGTCGATCCAGTGATTTCAAATTCCTATAGAACCCCTTTTAGCAATTGAGGAAGTGGGGTTGCCTCTGGGTGGAACGGTACTGAGACACTGGCCTAGACCCCCATCTAAACAATGACAGGGGAACTGGGCGTGTATGCTGCTTACCATCATTTCCTGGAATATTTCTGGGTGGAGGATGTATCAGGCAGACCCGGAATTTTACATTTTTAAAAATCATTGTGATATTGTACTTATCCAGGAGACATGGTTGAGCGGCCCCCACTTTCCAGGGTAGGTGGAGGGGTTTTGACGTACACTGGGTAGACGCCTTGCCTTCAGAATCCTACGGTCGACCAAGTGGTGGACTGTCACTAATGACAGCCTTGTCTCCATTGGTACAGATTAAATGTGTTAGCTTCATTGAAGCATATTTTGCTCTCTTCTACTGTCATTTTCCTTCTGGGTGGGAGATGTTATTGGGAGTAGTATATGTGCCACCGGAGCAATCAGTCTATTACTCCTCGGATATCTGGACACGCCTAACTGGCCAGGTAGCGGAGGCTATACTGCAGTTTCTGGAGGCTCATCTACTTCTAGGAGGGGATTTTAATGCCAGATTGGGCAATCCTGTAGCCCAGCTGACTTGCCCTAATTCAGAGGACTCAGTCGATCTGCATCATATCCCCCCATGTCACTCTAAGGATCAGGTAGTGGGCCCAAGGAAGGTCATCTTAGATGAATTACTGGATGCCCTGGACTTAATCATAGTCAATGGTCGCCTTGAAGATGATTTGGTGGGTAACTTCACTTTCAACTCCCCCCTAGGCTCCAGTGTTTTGGATCTTTTTTTGATATCCCCCTCTTCCTTTTCATTGGTGACAGCATTCTCGGTGGTACCTCTATTTGTGACTAATCATTTACTGATTAGTATAACGTTCAGGGATCATTTATTCCATCCACCCGAAAGGGCTACCTCTGGGCCAGATGCTTCTTTCTTTTTGACCCGAGTCAAATGGACTGAGGATCTAAAGGATAAGATGTTGAGACTATTGGAATCTCCCCCGATGGAAGATATTTGGGCCAGAATTAAGGACCAGGGACCAGATACGGTCAAATACTTTGACAAATTGCTAGATCTATTAATTCCAGTACTTACCACTCAGGCGGTTCACGTTAGGAGTGCAGTACTTGCTTTTGTCCCTCCTCGGTGGTTCGATTCCGAGTGTTACAGGGCAAGGACTCAACTTCGCCGTTTGTTGAGGGAAGTAAAGAACAACCCCTGTGATGCCTCGAGGCTTTTATTAACCCATAAGAGAAAAGATTATCGGGAATTGATAGCAGCTAAGCGAAATGACGCCCAGAAAGTACTATGGATGGCCCTCATCAAAGCAGCCAATGAAAACAACTCCCAGAAATTC
Organism: Sphenodon punctatus; assembly: GCA_003113815.1. NCBI lineage: Eukaryota > Metazoa > Chordata > Lepidosauria > Sphenodontia > Sphenodontidae > Sphenodon > Sphenodon punctatus. The sequence continues at coordinate 1,322,123 of QEPC01005936.1, forward strand.
TGAGAGATGATCCATCATCTGCCAAGGGGGGTGGACAAAGTGGCAGTGCCTCCCTCCCTTCGGAAGTTTGGTGAGCCTTTTATGAAGGGCTATTCTCCAAGGCTAGAGTGGACCTTCTGCTTCTGGAGATCTGCCCCATAGACAGATTCCAGAAGTGGGATCCAGTCATGGTAGAGGAGGTGACCGTACTTGTTGGCGCTCTTAAATCCAGTAAAGCCCCAGGCCCGGATTTTATAACACCTGAGCTTTTAAAAAGTGATCCGGTGCATTGGGATGAGGTACTAGCACCCCTATTTACCCATATTAATGAGATTGGTACCCTCCTGTCTTCCTGGCTCTCCAGTACGGTTGTTCCTATTTAGAAAAAAGGGTCCCCCATGGACCCAGGCAATTACTGACCAATTAGTCTCCTGAGTATTATAGCCAAATTATATACTCAGCTCTTATTGACCAAATTACAGCAGTGGACAACAAGTCAGGAACTAAATGAGCCAGAGTAGGTTGGCTTTTGTAAGGGGGCCGCAACTTCTGACCACCTATTTGTTCTGGTGGCCCTAATTGCCAGGTCTACTAAGGGAAGGGGGTCCCTTTTTTATGATTTATTGATCTTGAAAAGGCATTTGATTCTATATGTAGGGAGCGCCTCTGGATTAAGTTACAGGCCCTGAATATGGAACCTAGGTTACTGTTTCTTATAGTTCAGCTCCACTCGGGGAATTCCTTATGAGTTCGGATAAATCCTCAAGGTGCACTCTCTGACCCTGTTCAGGTGAAATCAGGAGTGCGGCATGGTTGTCTATTGGCCCCTGCACTATTTAACCTTTATTTGAATGACTTGGTTCAATTTATGAAGTCGCGCAATACCCACCCCCCAAAGATTGGTGATTGACAAGTGCCATTGCTACTGTATGCGGACGACACAGTACTAATTTCCCAAACTTTGGTGGGGATGCAGCGAACAATGTCAGCCTTTGGAGAATACTGCGAGGCTGAGTACCTGGCAATAAATTTTGCTAAGTCCAAGGTATTCGTTGTGGGATCCAAGAAAGCCCCAAAATGTCATCGCTGGGCCATAGGGGCCAATCAGATTGAGCAAGTCCAGATATTTAAGTATCTCGGCGTGATTATTTCCGCCGTAAGAGGCTGGAAGGCCCATTTTGAAGCTGCCCAAAAACAGGCTAGGAACTCTATAGTAGCTATCATCAAATTTTACCTTGGCCAGGGAGGGAGACTGGTTTGACCAGCCTTGCGTATCTTTAGAGCCAAAGTGATTGGCCAGCTCCTCTATGCGTTCCCAATATGGGGGATGGAGTTTTGTTCCAACTTGGAGACCCCACAGAATATGTTTTTGTGGACGATCTTGGGTGCTCCGAGGGGGACTCCACAGGTGATCCTGAGAGCAGAAGAACTTGGTATTCCCCTCAGAATATACACTTTGCAGGCCCTCCTAAATTATTGGTTTAAAAAGGTACTGTTCCCCCTAAATAACTCACTTGCGAATGTCGCCATTGCTGCTGGGCTTGGGGATAGCTGGCTGAGAATGACTGAGAGGGAAGTTTTAAGCCTGGGGAGCTTGGAAACCGTGGGGTGGGAGGCCTGTAAAAATCAAATTAAGAGACGGCTCTGGGACCAGTCTGCTCAATCTGAAAATGCCTTGAGGGATATACAGAAAGTGACATCCTTCTACACCCTTATTCTCCATCAATGCTTGGTACTTACTATCTATTTGAATGGCAAGACGCCAATTGGCGTACTGCCTTTTTTCAGATGAGGGTGAATGTCTTCCCCTCAGCAGTTCTGGAGAGCTGTTATGCGGGGACCCTGAGGGCACAGCAGATTTGCCCTTTGTGCCAGCTGGGGGAAGTAGAAACCGCTGAGCACACAATTTTGCATTGCCCAGCATTCAACGGCCCCAGATATAAGTATTTGGGGGCCCATTATAAAATCAAGGGGGCCTCAGGGAATGTGTTGTGGAGGCTACTTAACCCAATTGATTCAGAACTGTCTAGGGCGGTGGCTAAATTTTGTTGAGCTGCTATACACATCAGGTGCTCAATTTTGCTCCCCCCCCCCTCTAAATGAGGGATAAATTGGCGAGTGATCTTGAGGAGATATAGAGGTCTAGGGTGGCCGGAAGGGCTTTTGACTTAGACTGTGGTTGAGTATGAATATTATATCTCTCTGTTATCTTCTGCAAATAGGGGTCAGGCTCCGACATTACCTAGGACTCGTTTTCTTTTTTTCTGTGTATATTTGTCATGGTTGCAGCTAAATAACAAACTGTATTTATTTACCCCCCCAAATGCTTGGTTAACCCAGAGGTCTGTGGTAGGGAAGGGCCCTTGCCTAGCTAAGGATCGCTGTTATTTTATGTTACGAATATTCGGGTTTTGTTTGTAAACGGCTCTTTTGTTCCATTTTGTTTTTACCTGTTTATTTGGCCTAACCTTCTTATGGCTTTGGCTAAGTACAAATTTATTCACTTATTCAAGGGGATGTTCAAGCAGGGGATAAATGCTGGCACCATAACCCCCGAGAAGGGCAAGCCAAATTGTAAATTTTAAATTTTAATGTAATGTATGATCACGTATCATTGACTAAGACCTACAGTCTTTGAAAGTGTATAATGTATGCTTTGTATTTTGTACTACCTTCTTAATTGTTACGGTCAATGGCCACACAATAAAATTTTATTCATTCATTCATAGATAATTGATTAGATAACAGATAGTTTTCCTTTCCCCTTCCCCTGTCCCTTGTCTCCCTTAGATTTAGATAAATATTAGTTATGCATGGGAATCAATAATGATACTGATACCAAAAATAATCTTTGTTTGAAATGGTACCGATATCAATAACAATATCAATAACGATAACAAATATCGATACAGATAACAAAAATGATACCAAGACCGATAACAAAAATGATATCAAAAACAATACAAAAATGATAACAAAAACGATAACAACACAAATGAAAATGACATTGTCATTAATAACGATAACAAAAATTACATTTTTGAATAATGAAAACAAAAAATGAAAAATGAAAATGACCAGGCCGTGCACACCTCTACTCTAGATCAGTAAAAGTGAACATTGGAAAAACAGGTATTTATACAGGTACAGTCCTTAATCCTTGAAGTGTTGAGCTGGTGCAAGCCCTTAAGATGTGAATGGCAGTTGTACTGGTGGATTGCTTTGAGGATTGGGTGACTCAAGGAGCAATTTCCACAATTGCTCCTCACCTGCAGTTCCAGTAGTTACGAATGCAGATCGCAGACGCTCAGTACCTCGTAAAATCATGCCTTCCTCAGAAATGGAAGAAACAATGGAGAGGGGACAAAGTTGTTCAGATGATATTTTTTATTGGACCAACTTCTGTTGGTGAGAATGTGAAAGCTTTTATCTATCCATTACAGAATGACTGACATATTGTCCATATGGTTAAGTAGCTCTTTGTTTGGCTACTACAATAGCCTAGCAGTGTGGCTGGCAGGGGTTCTTCATCAGACTACAGGCAAGTCAGAACTAAATTTAAGCAAACGTGAGACCAGTGTATATATTTGAATATATATATTGTACAAATGGACATAAAAGCTGGCAGGGTGGGGAGATGAAGGGGACATTATCTCTCTTGCGTTTGGGAAGGAGGGAACAGCTCCTCCTTAACTTCATCACTGTTTCTGTGCTGCTTCAAGATAGTAAGAGTCAAGCCCCAGACATAGCTCTCCTAAGCTCTTTAGGAGAGATAGAGATCTCCTAAAGTCTTTAGATACCCCTAAAGGTAAAGCATGTTCCACTTCGCGGGGCACAGGACGTGAATAGGGGTGAAATTTGATTTCGCAATTCTCGCTTTTCTTGACAAAATTAAAGTAATACTTTTCATCACAAATGTAGCATATATATTATTATAACATTTTATTAATAATGTGTATATTCAGACAGCATAGCATTGTATATGGGAGCATCCTGGTTCACACGGTTTATCATATATACCACTATTCTATATGTTGATATAGACGTTTCCCATGAAGATCAGTATCCAAGAATTATTTTCCAGGAAGGAGCATCCACTATGTCCCTCGAGATCACTTTTGTTAGAGACTTTATAAAGAGGCATCAAGTGTGCTAGGTTGGGGGTGAAAGAAAGTAGAAAAATAGTTTCCCACGCATTGTAACGAAAAAGAAATCATGATGCGTTCAAATAAACATGGTTTATTTAAAATGTTTTTAAACAAACAAAAAACAAAAACAGCACATCTTTTTACTTTAGACCACAAACAGAAGTGCCCCAAAGAAAAGCATTTAATGAATATTCCTTTTCACTTTTACATAAATATCACCAGGGCAAACGTATCTGATTTACATGTAACAAAGCACACAGCACAAATTGCAAACATATTGTGACGAGTGTCATTTAGTCTATGGCTGTTCTTTGTTTTTATGGAGGAAAAATGACACATTCCTGAGTTATAAGACCTAACGTTTGACTGCAATAGGAGTTTTGTCTGAGTTAGCTCTCATTTGCTATGTTTGCTGTTTCATAAGGGAAGCTGCTGTTCCTACATCATAGACATCAAAGGTAGTCTTTATATTGACTTCAGTGGGCCCATAATGAACATGTGCTTCTTTAGCCATAACTAATTCCCCTACCACCGTCTTGTAACATTCCCTGCTTTTCTTTGTTTGGTAAGTCCTGCTATAGTATTTCTGTCTAAGTAAATGCCCATTTTAGTCTAATATTTAGAGAATCTTCTCCTTTTCTATTTGTAATGAGTCACATAAACATGTATTATGCTAGGATACGGGCTTAAAGGGTCAGCAATGTTTTTAAAACAGTTGTCAGAGTCAAGTAAAACACCTGGTATACAGTTAGCATTTTCTGTTACTAGAATAGCTCCAACCTCAGTACTACAAAGAGTTTAGAGTGTCTACCCTTTAGACTATAAAATCTCTGGCATATAAGGGCATGATCACTTAAAACTGTTAGTCTTTAAAAATAAAAATTGGGCATCTTTTCCACCTCACATTTCCATTTTTAACTGGACATATATCTGGGAGAAATAAGCCTGTGCAAATAATGAAGGGGTAGCTTTAAAGAGCTGTAAAAGGATTTACACTATATTAATAAAACTTTAAAGATTGTTTGGAAAGCAAAAATACAATAAATGGAACTTTATAGCTCTAGATTTGTAATTAGAGCCGCAGTGAATTGTTCAGCAGAGATTTCCCCCCTTGTGAATAAGCCTTTTAAAACCCTGAGCAAAATAGCAGGAATGAAGAGCTTGAATAACAAATACAATAATAATAATAATAATAATAACCGTACATCTCTAAGCTTCTGAACCATCAGAACCCATCAGAATGGGCGCAAACAAACAAATGTGGAGGCTGCTTACCCCACAGCTGCTCTGGGGGTGCAGCCCCACGTCCAATCAATTCCAACCCTGCCAGGGTCCGCTTTAGACGGAGCTGCTGGTTTCCCCAGGCTGCTGTCTGTGTGTGTGGCACTCCCCACCCCAAACCATAATGTTATGGGTGATGGCCCAACATTTTTGGCTGGCACCTACATCCCAAGGTGCTCTTAGGGGAAACGGCCAGCCAGGTGCAGAGCTGAAGCATGGGTCCACCCAGCAGATGGGCAGCAGCTTCACTTCGGGCCAGTGCCCTGGGTTTGGCCAGCCTGCTCTGCCAGTGGTGCTCAGGCATGTTCTGGGGCACTGCCAGCAGGGTTGCCCTGGAGCAGGCACAGCCTGCTCAGCTGGCACATCTGGCAGGTCACTTTTAAACAGACTGGCCAGTTCAGGGGTGAAGCAGAGTTGTGTGGGCAGAACTGGGGTTGCCGTCCATTTAAAAGCACCCAATATGGGTTCAAGTGCTGGAACCAAAAGTGCCACAGAAAAGAACTACCTACAGTGGCCAGAGTGAGAGCACTGACCATATTCAAGTATTTGGTATGAGAAATGAAAGAAGAGAGCGAGGGAATAAATGAAGACCCGAGAGAATACTTAAGCACTAAAAGGTACCCTTCAAATTTTACAGGGAGAAAGGCAATGAGAGTGACATAAGATATACTGCCTCCCCCTCCCGCATTTCAGACCATTTTTGCCCCCTACTGTGGCTACAGACATGACTGTATTTCCGTTTTGTTTCCTTAAAGTTCAGGAGATGGGACACAGGAAAAGAGAGAAGTTTAAGAATCAGTAATGAGCCCCCCCCCCCAAATGTTTTAAAACTCTATGTCAAGATTCTCAAGATAAGTAACCTTTTCTCCCTCAGGGAGATTTCAGACGTGCCGGGCCTCCCTTGGACCACGGCACGGAATCACCCTTTCATCCCCCTCCGGAATCCAGCCGGCCAGTCAACAGACATGCCAGCTGATTCTGAAGGGGGATTGGGGGAGGGGATGGGGCTGCACGGCGCAAGCCCCACCCCCCCACGCTCCCCTGGCCATCCACCCTCCAGGAGACAGGCGGGTGCAGTGGCCAATCTGGCCGCAGCGCCCGCCCACCCCCTGGGGTCTTGGCCATGGCCCGGAATCGGCGGCGGTAACAACTGATACCATCCTCTGATTCCAGGCCATGGGGTGGTAACAGACATTACGTTATCACAGTGAACCCCACCGTGGCGGCTGCGGTACCGTAACGACTGTTGGGTCCAAAAGAGATTCCCGCCGGGAGTTCACCCCCAGCGGGAATCTCTTTGACCATGCTTCCAGAGCTCTGGGCAGCCGGAGGGCGGCCGGAGGTCAAAGAGATTCCTGCCGGGGTGAACATCTGGCGGGAATCTCTTTTGGGCCCAACAGATGTTACAGTACTGCGGCCACCAAGGGGGGTTCACCGTGGTTGACTGTGGTAACGTAATGTCTGAAATTACCCTCAGTGTTTGAATGCTGAATCTGAGATACCACAAGAGCCCTGATTTTTCAGAGATGTGTTTGTGAGAGATGATTTTTAGCATACTGAAAGGGACTGTCACTGCTTCCACCCCTCCAAGTGTATGGGTGTGTTAGTTTCTTTTAATTAATCAATTTGTTCAGATTTTTTTAGTTACTAAAAAACCAAATTAATAAAATTCCCTACGTTTGCTTTCATTCATTTTTGTTTAAAAATAAAAAAAGAACTGCACATTTGCAAAATGGCCACTGGGGCCGTTCAGCACATGCACGGTCCTTTTCCAAAATGGTGCTGGCAACATTGCTGCCATTTTGGAAAAGGGCAGCCAATCTGTGCATTCGCAAAATGGCCACTGTACATGTGCAGACTGGCTGCCCATTACCAAAACCTCCCACACAGACATCCTTTTTTCCAGCTCACCCTCAAAGTTTATCAGTGGGCTATTACAAATTTTCATAAGTACATGCATGTTTATACAAATCAGGGGCATGAAGTGTACCCACCTCAATATGTTGAGAAACATATTTCCATCAAATTTTGGAGGGTATGAGATGGATGCTTAGCACTTTTGAACAGTCTATCTTAGGCCACTTTTAGACGATCATGCTGTGCGCTCGTGCGGGGTTTGAAAAACCCCGCGAGGAGAGATTACACATGACTCCGCTGGCAATCGCGCGCCTGATATGGAGCTGTGCATTCTTTTCAAGCCGTGAATGACCTACCTCACTCAGGCTCCCGGTCAGTTCACGGATTGAAAAGAATGCGCGGCGCGTATCAGGCGTGCGATTGCTGGCAGTGTCATGTGTAATCTCTCCTCGTGGGGTTTTTGAAACACCCGCGCACACACAGCATGATTGTCTAAATGCGTCCTCAGTGTTGCCCGGAGGAATATCCTTTCCCCAGTGTGGGGAAATTTTGTGTGAAAAGGGAGGGAAAAAATGAAATTTCTGTAAAATCCCATTAATTTCATGGAAACTTTGGGCACAGGGGATGGCTCTGCATGCTCAGCTGCTTGGTCCATCACTCTTTAACCAACACTGAAACCTGGAGGCTTGTCATCAGAGCTCCTGCCCCGTGCCCCCATGGGACAGAAGGCACATGTCATGTCAGCCAGGACAGGGAAGTAACAGAGTGAGTTCTGCTTTGCTTGCCGGGGATGTGAGAATCTGGTAGAAGGGGATGGGAAAGTTCTTTTACCCAAAGGCATGTACATGTTCCTAGGGGAAGAAGGAGGCAGCCAAGTCAGGAAGGTGTGTCTGGAATAGTGAGTATGTGGAGCAGTGACTATGTCAGATAGCCACAGGGGCTGAGTCAGAGTAAATGGACATGGAAGCTTCCCCACAGTGCATTTGAATCAACATCCTCCTGTTAGAGGGATCAGGGAAACAGGACCTGGGGACACAGTCATGACCACACACCCCAGTCACGACCACATGCTGCCCCCACGGGGGAGGGGGAAATAGCCCGTCAGGATAGTCTTGTGGCCCAATGTGTCTCAAGGAGACAGGGCACCTATCATCATCATAGGGCGCAGCGCTTATGATCGAGCCCAAGTGGGTCCGTCCCACTACAGAGTCACACAATACTCTCACACGGGGAAGGGGGGAGCTGGTAAGGGTGATTGTGTGGAGGGCTGTGAAGGCAAGAGGGGTAGGAAGGAAGGAACACAGGTCACACACACCAGGAGCGGGGAAAGGAAACCCAGCGGGGGGTATAGGAACGGGGCTTACTCACCAGCATGTACCCTCGCAGGCATGCACACGAACCGGGGAATAAGTCAAGGGAAAAAACACCCATACAATTCCCCTAAGTTACACAAGCACTGCCCAACCCACACACTGATTCACCCAACAAGAACAAGCAAAACCACTTAGCTTTGGGGCCAGTTTTTCACACTGATTACCGGCGCCCGGGAATCCCCGGCGCCAGCTTAAGTAGTTAGGGCCACACACCCCTGACGTGCTAAGAGGCGTGCTAAGCACCGTGGCAGTTCAGGCTGTGGCCCCGCTCCCTGGGGCATCCTCAGGGGCAGCGCCACACTTGTAGCATTGTTGGCTGTTCTAGCAACCGAGGAAGGCTGCATCCCTGCTTGGGTCAGAGCCCGAGTTCTGGGAGGGGAGCACTACCCCTGGCCCTGACAGATCCGGAGCAAAGTCCTTGTTTTATAGAGTAATTTTCCCTCACTCTGAAAAACTTTAATATGAATATGGGTGTTAACAGACAAGATGTCTCTCTCTTTCCCCCCTTTGCCCTGGATTTACCTGCCTGTATGAAGGATGGCTGCCAGATGTTTGTGCTGGTTTAGGCAAGGACAGGTCCTCAGAAAGGCAGAGCACACCATGTGGAATAACTTGTCCTAAACTGTGGTAGTGTGCTGCCCTGGGGCTGCCTCCTGTCTGATGGGGGAACCATGGGGTGGGCTGTGTTCATCACCATAGAGTCATAGTCAAAGTCTAGAGTGGTCATGGGTGCAATCACAACTCTGTGGTGGAGCTGGGGGCAGTGGGCGGGCCGACCGCAGATGAGGGAACTTCTGGCCTGTCAGAGTCTTTGCAGAGCTCATGTGAGGTGGCTGCAGGAGGTTTATTGATATTAGAATATTATTGATATTCTTGGAAATATAATTTCACATATTGGGTGAGTGTCATCTCAGGACATGATGCAGAAATAAAATTTCTAGACACCTTTTAGACATAATTCTAGACACCAGTCACTTCCTGAAGTAGCTAGTCCTGGAATCCACGAGAGAAGAAGCAACTCTGGATCTAGTCCTAAGTGGAGTGCAGAATCTGGTGCAAAGGGTAATGGTAATGGAACACTTGGCAATAGTGATCACAATAAAATTTAATTCAACATACTTATAGGGAAAAGAATGACAAATAAAACTGCAGCTATAATGTTTTGCTTTAAAGGAAGAACTACACAAAAATGAGGAAGCTAGTTAGAGGGAAACTAAAAGGAGAGTTGTGAGGATCAAATGTCTACAGAAGAGACATGGATATCAGCTTGTAGTCCCACATGAAATGTGAAGCAGAGACTATGGGTGATTTCAGCCGTTATGCATCTGACATTCACCCCGGCTGAACCACGGTCAAACACGGGCCGCGTTTAACTGTGGTGCACGTCTGTTGGCATTTACCACACTTCTGGACCTGCGGACGCGAGGAGGTTGAGAAGTGTGGTGAAAGGCCACCGCGGCCGCGGTGAATGGAAAGTAATGTCTGGTTACTTACTGTCAGGGCCCCGATTCTTCCACGGAATTTTAAAAAAAATTCCGCGGGAGTCAGGGGCCAATTCTGCGCCTCGGCGCGATTTACCATGCGGGGGGTGTCTTGTCTTTCCTTCTCCCTCCTCCCCCCGCACTGGTAAAACCTCAGGGCTTCCCCTCCCCAGCTGCCGGGGCTTGCCCTCCCCAGCTGCTGGGGCATGCTTGACTCCCCCCCCCAAAAAAACCCAAAAGGAATTGCCTTACCAGAGACGGCAGCAGCAGCTGCTCCATCCCTGTCTCTTATACACATCTAGATGTGTATAAGAGACAGGGGGGTGCCTCCCCCCCTGGCAACTGGGGAGGCTGGGGAGGGGAAGCCCCAAGGGTTTTTTCATTCCCCTCCCCTCATGGAATCTCCTGCCCCGCGTCCCCGCAGCGCAGGCTGGAAATTCTGCGCTGGGGTAAGCGGGGCAGGAGATTCCGCGGGGGGAGGGGAATTCCGCGGGAAATCTGCGAATCGCAGACCCGCGTTTCCCTCGGGGCCCTGCTTACTGTTCACCGCAGTCAATGGGATTCACCCCCGCCTGCGGTTGTGGCAGCGACCAGATTGGCCGCTGCCACTGCCCAGCAGGAGGGGGGAGGGCCGCCAGGGAACGCAGGGGGCGGGGCCATGCAGCAGCACGTCCACCCCCTCTGGGGTGTGTGTGCCGCTTTAGACGTTACAGCCAGGCGCTTTCACCACAGGCCGTGGGGTGATTCGGACCATGGCTGCGGGCACTGGGGCGCACGTCTGTTGGCCCATGGTGAAAGCACCCGGCTGTAACGTCTGAAATCACCCTATGTCAGATAGCCACAGGGGTAATAAAAAAGGGTAGCAAGAGGACCAAGCACATTTGCTACCTGCAAGTAATACCCGCATTTTGGGCACTCCCAGCAGATACCCAGCCCCCCCATTGGGTACTTGGTGCCCCAAAATGCAGGAAAATGCGATCTGTGGCCAAATGTGGGGAAGGCACCCATGACATCCCGGACTGTCTCCCCTTATTACCAGGCTACTGCTCCTCTGGTCCCGCTTGCGGCTTCTCCCCATCCTGCGTGCTGCTCAGCTGAGCTGGGGACTTCCCTGCTTGACTTTTTCTGAGCAGGGGGGTATGGATCCTGCACGCACACCCAGACCCATTAGTTGTATGCAGGCAGGAAGAAGCCTTCTTGCTCTCCCCTCCACTCAGAAAAAGTTGAGCAGAGAAGTCCCCAGCTCAGCTGAGCGGTGTGCTGGCCTGGGGAGGAGTAGAGAGCAGCAAGCAACAAGCAGTGGCTGGAACAGAGGAACAGCAGCCTGGTGGCGAGGTGAGTAACCCTGGGAAGATGAGTAGCCCATCAAGTAATGTTCAGGTACCCCAACCAGGTTGGGGTCAGGCACCCCAGAATCGATGGGGTGCCTGACATGCCGGGTACCCAGTTGCAGCTCTAGACCAAACGTATGCCAGTATGGCTAAATGGTGAGGTGAAAGAGGCCTTTAGACCCAAAACAACTTTTAAAAATGGAAAACTAGTTCAAATGGGAAAAATAAGAACAAATGTATGCATTGGCAAGTTAGATGTAAAACCCTAATAAAGTAGGAAGAACTGCTGGAAAGCCTATCCCCTATCAAAGACTGAAATCAATACAATCTTAAAGCAGAAAGTTTCAGACATCTCGGAGCCCCCCTCTTACACAGCAAATACAAATAATAGCACATGGCATGGCAGGAATGGTTCTATTTATCATTCGGCTCCAATCTTGCATCACACATTCAAAATCAACATGTGATGCAATGAAATTGTCTAACAATGGCTTAAGAATATAGATGGAGGAGCTGTTTGTGCTTTGTTCCCTTCCAACCCACCCCCACTGTAGCTTATTACCTACAGCCATGGTTATTCACCTTCTTACTGGAGTGACCCCATTTTGAGATTTAAATATAATCCTGTGAACCCAGAAAACATGGAGACAATGCAAAACATATCAAATGTCAATCAGAGCATGACCCCATTGGACAAACGGTGCAACTCTCCTTGGGGTTCTGATCCACAGTCTGGAAACCTCTGAACTACAGTGTGGGTTACTGCACAGGTGATAATTTGGCTTTTCATTGGTAAATATATTTTTATAATGTTTATTTAATGGCACATAATGGTCTAAAACAGACATTTTGCAACTTAGCATAACCATTAAAGCAGAAAAATAGCCTTGTCACATTTAAAATCCCTATTTTGTCAATTTATATAGCAGAAATTAGTAAAGTGGTCTTCCATAACATGCCCACCTTTCCAGGAAGCCATAGACATGAACAGTGAATTTTCAAATAAATAAAATATCCCTGAAAAATTAAATAAATGCCTTGTTCCTTTACTGGGCAAAGCCAAAGACCCGAAGCTAAGTCTGACATCATATGGCAGGTACTGTGTCAACAAAGGGAACATCTGCTGCATTTTAAGTGATAAAATGTGTATTTACACAATTCTTTTAGAAATGGGAATGTTTGCAGGGAACTATATATTACACAACATTGGGTAAATGCCCTGGAAATTGTGAAATCGGCAATAACATGCCAGATTTTTTTAATGGTAGAAACAAGGCCCAAGGACACTGCATGCTAGTTTACTGAATCTGCAGAAATTAGAAAAGAGCTGAGTGAGATACATGTTAAATGTTTGTAGCTTTGTATAACTTCACAGGATATAAATCTCTACCTTCCCTCTTTCCGCCCCTAACCCTCCTCCTCAATGCAAGTTATTGAGAGAAATCAATATGGAGTTACTATTCCACACATACATAATAGCTTACTTTTTGCATCCTTAACTGATTAGGCAGAGGCAGAAAGAGTGGAAAGTAGGTATTAAGACTGATTGGCCAGAAAACTTGAAGGAAGTCTTGGTCTGAATTCCTGGACCTTGCTCCCTTCCCAACAGGGGTCAGGAGAGTGGTTGCTGACACCTGACTGTCTCTCAGCCAATGAGCTACATTAAAGATATGACCAAAGAGAAGTTCTTGATGCCTAAGCTAGAGCATGTATTATACTGTGGTGAATGGGAAATAGCACCCTGAAAAACACCTGCCTATAATTCTGGGATTCAATGGTATCTGGGCGCTGAGTGCTGGATCTGGGCGCTGAGAAATAAAATGTCTGCTACTGCAGGGATGTAGCCAGCCAGAAGTGGGGAGTTTGGAATGAGGTGAGACCCACCACACGCAAGTCAGGCAAGTTATTATGCATGGAATAGAGTGCAAATTCATGTATCTATTGTACTTATTACCGCACAGCACTTACTTATGGACTCTTAAAGCTATCATTATGAATAATCTGAGATAGAGGAACTGAAGGAGCAGAGACAGAAGAAAAATATCGTTGCTCACACTTTCACAAATTAAAACAAAAGAAAAGAGTGAGGGAAAGCTCTGTATGCAGCAGGAATGTAAGCTGCATGCTAATTTTAAAATTCCCATGGAAAAACTCCCAAAGGAATAGAAAATAGTTACTGCACACTGGGTAGAAAGCACAGAGGTGCTTTTGGAAAGGCATGTTTCAGCAAGTGACAAAAGCATTAAAAAAAAAAATAGAGCTCTGCATCATCTTTTCATTTTGACACAGAAGATATCGCCAGAACTGGTTATTGTTTTTTTCTAGAGAAACATAAAGCAAGGGCAAGCTTTGATTCCATCTTGGCACAAGTATATCTTGGCACATTGAGTAAGCTGTTCATTCCCTACATTACAGATATATTAGCAGGAGAGGAGACACTAAAGTCTTGAGAGATAAATAGATATCTTGCCAAGTCAAAATTAATTTTCCGGTGCAACTAAGTGCATTTTTCTGCCCTCTTGATAGAAGAGATATGTCCCTGGGAGGCAGTAGACACACCCGTATCCTCCTATTGTGTAGAAAGTACATCTAGAGCTGAATATTTAAAAACAAAAACAAAAAAACCCCAACTATTTATTGCTGTTTTGGAGATTATTTTTTTCTAAATGGCACATGTTCAAATCACACATTGTGATAGTTAATGAATATTCAGGGCTTAATTTGTGCCAGGGTTCAACCACAGCATCTCTTTTCATGTCCAGGCTCAACCCAGATACCTTTTCTAGGCCCAATCACTGCTGCTCTGCAGAAGCACTGGCATCAGCTCCAGTTCTTCCCCTCAGAGGGCTTGGAGTGATTGGCAGCATCAAGCAGCTGACTGGCAGAGGCAGTATCAGCCCTTAGGCCTGGCCCCATCAAGCTTAATCTGGTCCTAAACAAGGACTGGTGAAGGGTACTAAAACAAATGGGATGTTAGCCCGCTGGAGTCTGTGTTTGGTCTGGGCAGCCTGCATGCACGTTTGGCATGTCCAGTCTACTAAAATGGTGGCAGAAAATTGAGGGACAGTGTTGTAAATAACGCCCTGAAAAGTCCCAGACAGTCCCCAAATCCCGGACAGTAGATCCAAACCCCACAAAAATGATCCTTCCTGTGTTTTTCTCGTGTGAGACCTCTTGCTCCTCAGACCACTCTAGGTGCTGCACCTGGGATTCTAGGGTCCTGGAGAACCCATGTGTCAACAGAGGCCACATGTGCCCTAATAAATGGGAGGTGGCCCAATGGACACACATTAACCCACTTTAGCTGGCATTCAGCTAGTCTCAAAAACTGACCTTTATTTAGGTGACTAAATAAGAGCTGTGTTGTTTTGCATATTTGGTCCTGATTTGCTGTGTTGAAATCAGGCCATGATCTCTCTTGCAAATCTGGCTTCCTGCTTAGTGCTTACTAAAACCACATATCTTAAGAACAAGAGCACTGTTAAATATCTTCTGGCAACAGTTTACAAAATCTACACTTATATTAGTTACTTGTAAAAGCCTATAAAATTGACATCAAAACTGCAGAGAATAAACAATCTAGGGTGCTAATAGGCTATGAAACTTTTAATCTCCCAAGTCATTTGTTCAAACAAATACTTATTAAACTAGAGAGAGAGAGAGAGAGACTTGGAAAGCAACTGAACAGCACAACTCTCAAGGAAGCTCTGGATCCCAGGAGGATGCAGTCAATCAATATTTTAATAATATTTTTTTGTAGATGTAGATTGATAAACAGAGGTAGATGGAAAGATAAAAAGCTGATGTTGAAGCTGGAGCTAAACGTTTCAGTTTCCGCCTTCGTCAGTAGCACACTGGGTTTCAAATGGTGCCCAGAGATAGGTGACAGTTAGAGGAATACTGTGGTCTGAAAATTCCAAGGCTAGCTAGGTAACTCCTGCAGAAGTGGCAAAAAGCAGAAGGCAAACTCTTCTTAACTATTATCTTCCAAATTGAGGCCATGAGGTGTTGAGGTGTTAAGTCTATAGATCCAGAAGTTCTCCCTTTTATCCAGCATCACAGGGTTTGGTAGGTGTTCAATGGGGAATATTTCTAAATCTGATAGCTCATGATCTTCTAAATTAAAGTGTTTAGCAACAGGTTGTTGTATTTTTTTGGTCAGGATAGCAGATTTGTGATTCCTAAAATGGGTACGCAGATCTGTGGTGGTTTTACCAACATATTGTATGTGGCAACCTGAGTGTTTGCATTGAATGATGTAAATAACATTGCTGGTTTTACAGGTTAGATTCTGCCTGATGAGGTAGGTCTTGTTGGTAGTTGTGCTCTTGAAGGTGCTTGTTTTTCTAAGATAAGAGCAGGTGATGCATCAGTTAGATGAGCAGGAATGTGAGTCAGGATTGTCAACAGTTGGTGTGAGTTTGGCTCTGACTAGTAGCTTGTGTAGATTGGGTGGTTGTCAAAAAGCAATGACCGGGGATTTGCTGATTACTTTTTTGAGATGTTCTGAATTGGCAATCAAGGGGTAGCTTTCTTTGATGGCCAGCTTGTAATTAGGCGATGCAGGATGATAGTCTACAACAAAAGGAATGCGTTGTAGGTGATGTTTTTTCTCTCTGCTGTTAAGAAGGAGAGGTAACCTGGGCAAAACAGATGCTTGTTGTATGTTGTAATCAATTATGTGAGAAGGGTATCCACGTTTTAGGAGGTGTTCTTTTAATTCTTTGCTTCTTTTGAGATAATTAGTATTGTTGTTGCAAATGTGTTTGATCCTGAGTGCCAAACTGTAGATGATGTTGATTTTGGTGTGTTTAGGATGACAGGAGTTGCAATTTAAATAGAGGTGTGCATCAGTGGGTTTGCTATGTAAGTCAGTGACTAACTTTTTTTGTTCTATGGATAGTAAAACACGAAGGAATGGGATTTTATCCTTTCCTATGTTGTTGTTGCATGTAAATTTGATAGTAGAATGAAAGGAGTTAATGCATTCTTTGAATTTTTCAAAGCTTTCTACACCATTGGTCCAGATCACAAAAAGGCAAAATTAATAAATAAGACAAAACTAAGGACAGCTTTGCCAAAAAATTATTTGAGGCTCCTGTCTCACCTTCCAAAAGCTTTCCTTTCAGCAGGGCAAAGTGCCCTCCTTTTCCAGTAGGGGGGCCAGACCCTGCAGAATGACAGGTTCTTGTTATCAGCTATGATTACAGTACCAGCAATGTATCTGGCATGTACAGTATTAAATATAGACAGGTCCCTGCTCCAGATTCTGCCATTGTCTATATCGGTACCTGTGATTTATTGTAATTTCCTGTCAATTTCATTACTTTCTGGCTTTTGTTTGTCATTTTTTGTCACTTTCCAGCATTTTATTGTCATTTTTCATAGTTTTTGACACTTTGGGGGACTTTTATGAGTTTTATAGCACTTGTATCACAATTTCCAGTACTTCTCTGGCACTTAGCTGGCATTTTTGTGTCTCCACAGGCCCTGGGATAGGGCACACATGGGGTTGGGATTGGTCCTTTAGCAGCTGTGTTCAACTTGTGAAAAATAACATCAAATGGAGAAAACAGTGGAAAACCCAGTAAGTTTCTGTGTTGTGCAAATGAAAGTGAATGTCCTGTTTCTGATGGAAATAGCATTTGCTGCAATTGTTATTTCAGACCTAACAACCATGCACTGGACAGTCAGCCCCACTCATGGCAGGATCCCAGAGCATGCGGAGTCCATCGTGATGGTGAATGCAGGTTAATGTGCATGTGCATCCATGTGTCTGCATCCTGTCAATTAGGTTGTGTGCAGTCTCTGCGCATACATGTTCACCAGAACCATATTGTAGCAGGGGGTCCTCCCAGGGTCCCATGGGGTGCTGGGGTGTCAGTAAGGGAATTAGCACTACCGCGCTGTCACGCCTGTTCAGCCTTCAAACTTGTCTGTAACCCCCAAGTAGGAGGGTGCACTCTGTGGGGTTCCCCTGTAGTGACCCCACCTGTGGCCTCCTACTGCCCCTCACAGCCAAGGCTTACGCCACCATAGGTGCACACATTGTCTGTGTTGAGGGCTTGACCCCAAAAGCCCTTCTTCTAGGCATTGGCTCTAAGCAGGTCCTTTACCCAGGTTTCTGTCCCAGGAGTAGGAAGCTCACAGCCCTAGCTCCTGCACCTATGCTGCCCCCCTCTCAACTGAGCCTAGGCCATTTGTAGGTCCCAAGCATGCTCAGTTCACCAGGGCCCCACTGAGCATGTCTCTGTACTTGGAGCTCAGAGAGGGTTACAGAGCACTTAGAGCTCTAAATGGCTCTGAAGCCTCCACTGGGCATGCTCCCTGGCTCTAGCTTGGCTATTCCTTTACAGGGCTAGTATCCAACCCAGGCTGCCTTTGCCAGGGGCTGGCTTCCCCAGACTCATGCATGCTCACATCCTTCCAGCTGGCCCACTCAGCTCCCTCTTAAAGGGGCCCCAGTTTTAGAGGGCTGCACCCTGCTACACATACAGTCAAGGACAAAAGGCCTAAAGCATTCTGAAGAGTGACAATTTCTGGCCCCTCTCGTCACTCTCACTCTCACTGACATGCATGTGACATCTGAGCCCAGTGTGCCATCTTCAAACATGCATTCTCTCAGCTCTTCCTGGTTGTCAGTATGTACCTGATGCTTGCTCTTTCCCAGCTGTTGCATTCTATGTAACAACTTGCATAGGATTACCATTGCCGGGGCCATAGCTCAAAATGACAGCCAGGCAACAACCAGCTATGCTACCAGCACGCAATCACAGTCACTCTCCGCCTACCGATCCACCTGTCAACACTGAATTTCCTGGACTGAGGGAGAGACCAAAGCCTCCATCACTCTACGAGGAGAGCAGAAGGTCCAATATGCCTTGGTAAAGTGCTACTGCTACAGGAACAAGGTGGTGTTCCAAGAGATATTGGTCCAAATGGTGCAGCAGGGATACACGTGAGACATGAACCAGTGCCAGTAGCAGGCCAAGGACTTGAGGCATGGATACAAAGAGATCCAGGACAACAACTTCACCTCCGGCTGGTGAACACAAGTAGGGGTGTGAACGTCATTTTTGTTATTACAGTAACGCTAATGAAAATTGTCATTTTCATTATTGTTATTGTGAGAACGAAAATGACAAATAGTAATAATGAAAATAGAAATGAAAACAACATATTGTTTTTGAAATATAGGGGGGGGAAATGGAAAAATGTATTTCCAGCTATAAAGTTCTTGTTTCTTATTGAATTCTGATGAAACATGGGGCAGGTGTACCCCCAAAGGAGGGTACTATGTGTACCAAATTTTGAAATAATTAGATAAAGGGAACCAATTTTAGAAGCAATGGAATGTTGTGATTTTAAGAAAAGCTCCATACACATTCGTGGCTACAACTTTTTTATCTTGCATCCAATTTGCATGACACCTGTCCTCCACAAGCTTAACACTCCTGCCAATTTTCAGAAAGATTGGATAAAGGGTCCTGATGGTATGACATTACCTTAAAAATACATTTCCAGCTGTAACATTTGTATATTTAATTCTGTTTACATGATATTTGGAAATAATGTATCACATACCTTCCCTGTCATCTCTACCAAATTACAGGACAATTTGATAAAGGAACCCAATTTTATAAGCAATTGATGTTGTCCATGTGAAGACCATTATTCAGATAAATAGCAGCACATCCAATGCCAGTCAGAGGCAGGCACCCTGCATGGCAGGGTGTAGGAGGGAGGATGTGGAGCAATCCAAAAGACTGACAGACACATTCACTGGCCACACACATTACTGCAAGCTTCTAGCTTCACGGGACCAATTGGTAGTGACTTCGAGGCGGGCATAGGGGGTGGCCCTGAGGTGGGCATAAGGACATAACTGGGGGTAGCATCCCAGCAATCAGGAGATTCAGGGTGTCTTCAGACGTTACGAGATCACGGTGAACCACGGTGAATACCCACCTGTGGTCACCGTGTCTCGTACGTCTGTTCGCGGCGCACCAGATGTTGGCCACGGTCAATCCCCACATGGGGTTCGTTTGAACCACGCTTCCCGGGCTAGCCGGGGGAAGGTCCCGGGAAGCGTGGTCAAACGGACCCCGGGCCGTGACCAAGGAAAAGTAACGTCTGGCCGCGTGCCACGGCCCGGGATCCCCGGCAGGATCCCGGGCCGTGGCACGTTCGGCTGGACGCGGCGGCCGCATTGGCCCCACCGCCCGCCCGTCTCCTCGGAGGGCGGGCGGCGGGGTGCGTGGAGGGGGCGGGGCCGTGCGGCCGCACGTTGCGCCGCGCGGCCCCGTCCCCTCCCACTTTCCCCGCCGGGATCCCCCCGGCACGTCTGTTGTGCCTTTACGGGGTGACCCCGGTGGGGAACGAAGCCGGTGGTGCCGGTACGGGGCCAAAGGGCCCCATATCGTCTGAAAGTACCCATAGTTTACACATTCAGGCTGGCCAATTATCATCACAATCACATCCTGAAGCACTGTGACTGAGAACATAAGAGAATCTCTATTAGCTCTTTCCTAAACAGATTCATCTGACTTCCCAGTAACAAGTAGGGGAGAGATGTTGGGATGGTCACAGCACAGAATGAGGATATTTAGTTGACCTTTCTGCTGTCCAATTGGCATCACAAACAGATCTTATACCACAGTGACATGTAATAGAATCCCTGGCATATGCTCCTTCTCTGCATATGCTGTGCAGGCATATACAATTGGGACCCTTTATAACATCTTTTTGATATTTGACAGAGATGATCATGAAAGTGTGATATACAACCCTGCCAAATTTCATGTACACTGGTTGGACTACAAAGACGTTACAGTCAGACATACATTTATATGTTAATTGCCTATACCACCAGGACCCTTTATTCAATCCTTCTGAAAGTTGGCATATATAGTATGGGAAGGAGTGTAAACATGCCAAGTTTCATCTAAATGGGAAAGGGTGTAAACTTTCCAAGACCATGGGCCTGTCCCAAATCATCTGTGGCCCCACACATGAGGAGGGACATACACTGGATTTGGTTTTCTGCACCGACCTTGAGGCAGGGGGTCAGTTAGTAGAAGTCAGGGGGATGGAGGCCTTGCCATGGTCTGACTATTACTTCCTCAAGGCGTGCATCCTGGTGCATGTCAGCCCCCAAAGGGGTCTGGACTTATTAGATCGGTCCGCCCCCAGACACTTATGGAACCGGATTGGTTCCGGAATGCTCTGGGGGAGTTTCCCCTGGACCTTGATACCTGCTCGGTCGATCATCTCGTAGCGTTCTGGAACACCTTGTGGGCCGAGACCATTGACAGAGTGGCTCCCAGGCATCCACTGCCCTACCGAGTCTCCCGCAGGTCTCCTTGTTTTACTGAGGACCTGCGGGGTTTGAAGCGGGAGAGCAGGCGGTTGGAACGCCGGTGGTGCCGGACTCGCAATGAGTATGATCAATCGCAGCATAAGAGCAGTTTAAAGGCCTATGCTGTGGCGGTGCAGGCAGCAAAGAAGCAGTTCTTTGCTGCCCTTATT
>QEPC01005936.1:1344328-1354722 GCA_003113815.1 Sphenodon punctatus
TTCACGGCTCGGCCTGGAATCTCAGGTTGTGGCGGGGAGTGCATTTCAGCAGTTACATCTTGTCCGGTGGCTTCTGCCATATCTCTCAGACTCTGACCTCGCCACTGTCATGCATGCCCAGATCACCTCGAGGCTGGATTACTGCAACACACTCTATGTGGGGCTGCCCAAGAAGCTGGTCTGGAGGCTGCAGCTGGTGCAGAATGCCGCGGCCCGTCTCCTTACTGGGGCGGACCGCAGGGAGCACATGACACCTGTGCTCCAGGCTCTGCACTGGCTGTCTATAAAGCACCGGGCTAGGTTCAAGGTGCTGGTTTTGACCTTCAAAGCCCTTCATGGCCCGGGCCCTGCCTATCTGCAGAATCGCCTCACTCCCCATGCCCGTGCGACCCCTGTGATCGTCCGTGGGGACTTTTTTGGAGGTTCCCCGCGCAAGACGGGTGGCCACTGATGTGAGATCTTTTTCAGTGGCTGCCCCTGTGCTGTGGAATTCACTCCCGGAGGAGGCTCGGTTGGCCCACATCCTCCTGTCGTTTGGACGTTTGTTTAAGACCTGGCTGTTCCACCAGGCTTTTGGTGAGGTGGCAGGGTAGGGTGGAGGGTAGGGTTTGGGAGGGATTTATGATTTGTTTTAAAATTTGTTGATCTGTTTTTAAATGTTTTATTGTTAAATTTTTGTGTGTTGTTCGCCGCCCCGAGCTTCCTTTGGGCAGGAGGGGCAGGATATAAGTTTTAAATAAATAAAAATAAATAAAAAATAAATAAATCTACAGTAGATGTGAGACAAAGACATTGCACCTAAGAATGTATATGAAGAATTTTGCAAAATAAAATAATTCAACTGCTTCTAAAATTGGAGTTCTTTATTCAATTGTTTTGAAATATGGTACACGTAATGCCTTCCAATGCAGGTATATGCACCCCATGTTTCAGCCACATATAGTGAAAAACAAAAATGTTACAGCAGAAAATGAAAACGAAAATGACAATTTTATATTTATGAAAACCAAAATGACAGATTTAAATATCGAAAAAGAAAAATGAAAACAAAAAAGACATGGGTCCCTGGTGCACACCTCTAAACACAAGTATTGCTCATTATGAGCTCCTTGACTAGTTCTTTCCTCTGCGTGGATGGAACCATCATTGCATCCCACATGCTTTGACTGCACTTTTGTAGGGACCAGAAAGGGGGGAGGGGCTGTTTTTTTCTCTCACATATGGAATTCTTAACTTTTAAATTGCTTTTATTGTTTTATTGTTTTAAATTTGTTGTTTGCTGTCCCGGGCTGCCCTGCGGGCAGGAGGGGCAGGCTAAAAATCTTTTATAAATAAAATAAATAAGTGGGTGGATATGGCTACCTACTGCCTACTTCCACAGCAAGTGCTCCTATGGTAAGTTAATGCACCGGGGGGTAGGGGGGTTGCATTTATGCAGCTGAATGATAAAGGCTTCCATTTATTGTGTGTGGGTTTTTTTAAAAATTATGTTTTTCTTGTTTGCTGTGTTGACAGATGACCAGGAGAATACAGAGGAGCAGCAGGGAAATTGCCGGGAAACAGCTCCATAGTAGAGGAATGGTAGGCATGGGAAATGGGTGGGAAGGCACCATGACATGCCTGCAGGCTTTTAGAGAGAGAATGCACCATGGTAGGACAGCAGGCGGGTGGGGGTGAAAGTAAAATAGTAGCCAGGGGGAAAGCCAAAATGAGTGCCGGCTTTGTGTGGGAGAAATGGCAGAAATGGTGGTGGTGATTGATTCCTGTATGTTCTTCACTCCTCTACAGTGATCACAGGAGGAGAACTCAACTGCCCCAGCAGCTGCATAAACAGGTACTAATTCCTGCTTCCCTGCCGATGGTCGGAGGGCTGAAAATTGGTCAGGAGAGGGCCTGAAACACTGGGGCGGGAAGGAGGGTGGGGTGGTCTGAACTAATGGCTTTCCTTGTTGCCTTGCTACAGATCTGCCAGCAGAACGTGCACGACACGGATCTGCCAGCAGAACGGGCCCTCTGCTACTAATGCCCTGTGGAACCAGGACCTGTGGTTCGGCAACCAGAAGCACATAGAGGATTTGACCAGAGCTGCTTGAGGAGACCACACAGTGGGAAGATAAGATCCGCAATGCCATTAATGGCATGGTCAGGGAGCATAGGGAGCTGGTGCAGCAGAATGCAAGGCCTTTGCTGCCGAGGCCCATCTGGACCTCCAGCAAGAGGATGGGCAGTGGGCAGCAGTTTGAGTAGTCAGACAGTCTGATCAAGAAAGCGAGCAAAGAGATGAGTGAAATGTGGGCACAGATGCAAAGCAGCCTGTCCCAGTGTATTCAGCTCCAGAGTTTCCTGCTCGAGCATGTTGCTGCTGCGATCACAAACTGCACCATTTTGTAACCCCATCAGCTGTTAATGCCCCCCCCCCCCCATCAAATTGAAGCCTGACCATCCACTCTGCACTCCACCTCCCAGGGAAAGCACCCAAGTCCTTACTGCACTGCACTCATGCCAGGGAACAGTTCCTGGGCCAGGCATACCTCCTCCCTTCCAATCATTCCTATATGTCTCCCATGAACACTCCTTCACATCTGGATCCATGGGAGGGGGATCAGGAAAATGTCCTCCTGCTTGTTCTGCCACCCAAGTGAGTACACCCAACTCCCCCGCCAAAAGGAGCAAATATAATCCCCCTGCTTGTCCTGCCACCCAAATAAGCACACCCAGATCCACTCCAAAAAAGGAGCAACTGCAAGAAGAAATAGTTTATTTTTAAAAAATTTGGGGAGGGGAAGTTTGGGGGAGGGGGAGCATGGAAAATGACAGTATGGCCTGGCAGTGTGGCATAGCAATAAGCTGCTTTGGGGGCTGGAAGGGAAGGACGTGGCAGGTGCACTGAAAATGAGGCTGGGAGCTGGCCATGCCCTGACACTTGAAGGTGGAGGGGCGGGGGGCATAGTAGCCCAGCTGGGAAAAGCCTGGAAGCAAAGGGAACTACGATGGGAAAGTCACACACACAGGCTAGGTGCCTCTGTGCTTCTTGTTGTCACTCTGAGACCTGGCTAGTCTGTGAATGCCAATAGGAAATGCAGAGGTTCAGGCCTGCAGCCAGCTAATCTGAGAATACAAATAGGGAACACAGAGGGAAAGGCTGCCAGACAGGAAATATCATGAGAGTCAGGTTGAGGGCCAAGGAGGGAAAGTATACCATCCCAGTGCTGGGGCAGGGCTGGGGGAGGCATATGCTTTCCCAGTGCTTGCTAGCAGTAAGTGACTGGATGAGGTGGAGCAGACTGAAGCTGAATCCTGATAAGACAGAGGTGATGTTGGTGGGTAGGGCAGCAGAGGTGATGGCTCCCCTTGTGGAAGGTACGGAATTTGGGGGTTCTGTTGGACCCTGACCTCCACCTGGATTGTCAAGTGGAGGCGGTGGATAAGGGAAGCTTCCACCAATTACGTCTTGTGTGTAGGATCCAGCCATATGTTTCAAGCTCTGACCTGGCCACCCTCATCCATGTATTCATCACCTCAAGGCTGGATTACTGCAATGCGCTCTATGTGGGTGGGGCTGCCCTTGGTGATAACTCAGAGGCTGCAGCTGGTGCAGAATGTGGCGGCCCGTCTCCTGATAAATGGTGAGATTTGAAACAAGAGGGAAAGAGCTCAGGAACTCTTGCCCCCTTACCGCAAATCTCATGAATTGTCGCAGGGGGAATGGGCAGGGGGCCCCGCAGCTGAGCAGGGGGCAACACAAGTGCCCTGAGCACCTGCAGGGCAGGCAGGAGACAAGAAATGATTAAAGATTTATTTACCTCCTTCCGGAGTCCATGCCAACCCCCCACCCCTCTGAAGAAGAAAAAAGAGCTGGAGCATACGCAGATCAATGATCCAGCCCTGGGCGCCCTTTTCAAAGATGGTGCTGGCAGTGTCAAGCAGTTTTTGTGCACATGCTCAGCCCTGCAGTTATCCTTTTTTAATGATGTCCCGCTGCCCCCCCCCCCCACACCACCGCCCCTCAAAGTCTCGCTGGTTCTCGGTGAGAAGGTGGTGTTTCTTTTTTCATCTCATAACTTCTCACCAAGAACCGGCAAGATGAGATTCAGCCCTAGGCCAGCAGCACTTTCACAATCTCTGTGCAAACCTCCACTAGTATGGTGCCCATCATGGATGTTCAATCTCCAAATTGCTGAGTGACAGAGCGGCAGGAGTCTGGAATGTTGAGCTTCCAGATGGCAATGGCAACTCACTTCTCCAAGGGAATGTCCCCACAAGAACAGCATGTCATGTTCTTCCATCAGTCTATGCTTTTCTCCTTCACACAGACCAGCCTATCAGTGGGTAAAACCCTGTGCATGGCATCAGTGACTGAAGCGCATATCCTCTCTGCGCACATCAGTTGCCCTTACACAGCTTCAATCCTCCCCAGTGTGGTCCATTGTCATTGGAGGAAGGTAAGTGCATGGCACTGAAGCAGGAGCTGCTAGGGTGGGACTACCGGATCATCTGGTATCCGATACTGCCGGTATTGGGTGTACCGGCAGTATCGGATTAAACCCGGTAATCCGGCCCATTTACCAGATTCCCCGGTACCAGATTTTTTACATTGCAGCCATTCAAATGAATGGTCGCAATGTAAAAAAACCCGACAAACTCTTCAGCACTGGATGTGGCTGCCGCTGGCTTCAGCACGCTACTAGGCCTTCCGGGGAACTTCTGAGTTCCCCACCCCCACCCCAGGGATCGGTAGTACTGGTACTTACTTACCTGATGGCTGCTGCTGGACGCTGGAGCTGGGCTGGCTCTGGGTCGCCGGCAGCGGTCCGGAGCCCGCAGTAGGGGTCACAATTTTTTGCTGTTGTTTAAATCCAAGGTGGGTGGGGGGTGTCCCCCCTTCCACCCGCACAGCCTGGACTCAGGGAGGGGAGAGGTTTTTGGTTTTTTCCATTGATTTCAATAGGGACAGTTCCCCATTGAAATAAATGGAAAAGATCCGGTACCGGTAAACCGGTATTAATCTGGTAAGCCAGTATTCTTAAATCCGGGAACTGGTAAAACCGGTACCCGGTATTTGCGCTAATGTCCCACTCCTAGGAGCTGCCTCCATGGTGTGTGGTGTGTCCCACTATCCTGATCAGTGATCGAGTGAGAGCCTTTTTGTGCCTTGACAGCATTTCATGCCAATGACAGCAGAAGGTCTGGATCTGTTGGATCCCTTGCAGTTCTGCTGAGAAGCAGAAAGGAAGGCCTGGAGCACAATAACGAGCACAAGGAAGTTCTTGGCATGCATCTTCATGGCTGCGGTTCTGGTGTCCGTTAACTCTGCAGAGCAGGTGCCAAATGTTGTGAACAGCTTAAAGAGCTGGGTGGATGCCTAGCTAAGATTGGCTGCATGTAACGGGGCAGCTCCCTGTGAGCCTATTGGAGCACTGCTCAAGAGCTGAAAGCAGCTCGATACAGTCAGGTATTAGCTTGTTAGGGCATGCTCAGTAGAGCTTTGGAGGGCTGTCTGAGGCTAAGTCCACAGACATGCTCAGTAGGCACAGGGAGAACTGAGCATGCTCAGGGCCTATAAAGGGCCAGGGCTCAGTTGAGAGAGGTGGCCATAGGAATAGGAGCTAGGGTTGTGAGCTTCTGACTCCAGGAGAGTAGAAGGACCTTGAAGAGAACTGAAAGGGCTTTTAGCTTCAAGCCCAGGATGTACTGGGTCCACATATGGTGGTGTAGGCCTTGGCTGTGAAGGGTGGTAGGAGGTCACGGGTTTGGCCCCTATAGGGAACCCCACAGAGTGTACCTTTCCTAAAAAGGGGAAATTCAGCCAACTGAGGGCTGACTAGGTGTGGCAGGGGTTTTTGCTAATTCCCCTATTGCCACCCCAGCGCCCCGGTGTGGCCCTGGGAAGACCCCCTGCAACAGCACGTGGTGGAGAATGCAGGCATAGCACCACCCGCAGTACAGAGTGGAACCACACCCAACTCTGACAGTCATTTTGCGGTAAGACACCATTTTGTTGGACTTGGACTTTGCCTATTCTGAGCTGCCAGAGGGACCAGAGAGTTGAAGGCTTGCATCCAGATGGAGAGATATCGGTGGGGTTGTGCGTCTGGACTACACCTGAAGTCAGTGAATGGGCTGCAGGAGTAGTAAACTTGGAGCAATGAACAAGTGATGGAGGAAGGGCTTGATCTAGGCTGGAGCCAGGAGGTTCACCCATACTTGTCAGAATGTGGATCCAGTAGAGGAAACAAATGGCGGCTGGAGGATGTTCTCTCAAGGGAGAAAAGCTGTTGGCCTCTGGAACTGTGTGAAGGCCAAGCTACAAAAGTGGCAGAGTCATCAGCCAGGACTACAGGCAGGCAGGTACTGGGGATCCAAAGTGGGAGGTGCTGCCCGGGAATGTTATAATTGCAGTGA
Organism: Sphenodon punctatus; assembly: GCA_003113815.1. NCBI lineage: Eukaryota > Metazoa > Chordata > Lepidosauria > Sphenodontia > Sphenodontidae > Sphenodon > Sphenodon punctatus. The sequence continues at coordinate 1,350,731 of QEPC01005936.1, forward strand.
GCCTGGACATTTATGGTAAGCATGCCTGCAAAGTTGGCAAGGCCAGAAAAGGACTCTGGGTATCCAAAGAGAGACATTCTATGGTTCATAGCCCTGCCAAATAGAGTGTTGGAACTGTGGGGTTGTCAGCCTGCGGCGCTGAGCCCGACCCGGTGCGTCTCCTTCCCATGCTGCGCCTGCTCCCTCTGCAGTGTGCCAAATCACAGTGCCTCCAGTGCCCACAGTCACCCCGGCAACTGGCCCATGTGATAGAGGCGGGCCTCCGCATTCCATGACCCCACATAATGTACAGTAGTGCCTGAGCCACTACGGCGTTCCGCACGGCTCCAGGCATGTAGGGGGGCAGAGCCTCCCACATAAAAAAACGGCACTGGGAAGAACCCAGCACTGGTAAATCTGAGTGAGAAGCTGGCCCCCTTAGTGAGAGTTCTTGCGATTGTGCATTGCTACTTGAATGTCTTGTCCTGTGAGTGAGTGTTGGTTCCCTACGTGTTCTCCCCCCTCCTGGTGTGCATGTAGCAGAATGTGAGTGCTTGTGTAAACATTCCCTCCTTAGCCTGGGCTTCCCTTCCCCCGTCCCTGTGCTGTGTGACCCTGCCTCCTACCTCCCTGCGTGACCCTACCTCCTATCCCCCACCATATCACTCCTGACTACCCCTGACTACCCCAGTTCTGTGTGTGTGTGGCTGTTTGGAGTCTGGATCGAGAGTCGGGAGGTGCAGACCTGCACTGGTGCTTGGCACCCTATGATGATAGGGGCCTCATCTCTATGAGACATACTGGGCCCACATACTATCCTGATGGGCGTTATAGTCTCTTGCAGACCTGCCAGCGCCAGAGTGTGAGTGGAGTATATGTGGGGCGGCTGTGTTTTGTCCCCATTGCCCCTTCCCCACTGACAGGGGTATATGGCCATGTGCAGAGGACATGCCCCTTTGGACACTGCCCACAAAGGGAAAAGAACCCCAGCACAAGAAGAGTAAGGTGCTGGGCCTGTAAAAAGCAGGGTCACATGGAAAGAATGTGCCTGGAGAGATATTCACAGAGTGGGCTGAGAAAGGTACAGATCTCTAAGGCCTCTGGAGAGGCCAGGTTTGTACACCGGGGTACCCAAACCCAGATAAAAGCCCAAGACATTAATAGAATACAGGATAATATGGGGAAACTGTGTAGGATTGAGATTACCCTCCAAGATAAATACAGGAATTGAGTGAGGTCCAAATATATAAGGACATGCAAAAAGTCTTGCTAAGGCCCCAGGAAGGTCAGAAGCCTAAGGCATGTCTTCTTAGAAGAAGAAATGGAGTGGCTAGGGACACCCTCGGCGATTCCTGTACAGAGTGGCTTGGAAGCCCAAACTCTATTAGACAGTAAGATAGAAGATGATTCAATGCCCTCACTAGAGTCAGAAGAGGAATCTCTATTTGTTGAGGAAAACAAAGGGGAAGATTTTAGCAAGCAGATAGCTACCTTTGGAGAGAAAGAACGCCCCCAGGAGAAAGAGGCCCAAGTAGACATGAGGGAGTTAAGTCCTGGAGCTGTTTATAGTGATATAACTGATGAGGTGGAACAGAAAATAATGTAATGTCCATCCAGTGTTAACTCTGGGAACTCCTTGCTGCTGGGTTAAGCCACGCCACTGGCCTACCGCTGGCCCTGGCTCTGGCCTGCCAGCGAAAAAGCTACCGGCAGAAGGTTCAACCCACCCACTGCCCCACCAGCCTCAAAAACCACCAGCCGCCACTGGGAGCCAGTAGGAGTGCCTTGAATGGATGTACTGCTGACTGTACTGCTGATTGTATTATTATGTGATTTCTTGGGATGGGAGGTGGTGCCTTGATTGGATGTCAGAGGTGAATCTCTTCAGGTAAACAACTGACTAGGGGTACCAAGAAAGTGAACCAACTGAAAGAGAGTTTGTTGCTGTATATGAGGTTTGGATGCTTGGAGAAGTGCAGAGCACCCTCGCGAGTGGGGATGTTTTCTTCCCCAACAGTATGGTAATGCAGAAGATTTGCTTATTTATTTATTTCATCATTTTTATACCTCCCCCTCCTGCCCAATGGCAGCTCAGGGCAGTGAACAACACAGAATAATAAAAAACATAATACAAAACTATAAAATACAATATAGTATAGAATATCAGTTAAAACCATAAAACAACAGAGGCCCAAGAAAATAAATACCCTTTTCCATCAAAAAAACCTGCTCCCGGTGACCCGTCCCTGTAAGGAGACGTGCCACCATATTTTGCAGCAGTTGCAATATCTGGGTCATCACCAGGGGCAGTCCCACTAATTTATTTTATTTATTTTCTTGATTTCTACCCTGCCCCTCCTGAGAACAACAGTAGTCGAGTCTCGTGGTGATGAATGCATGGATGATTGTGGCAAGATCAGAGCCCGAGATATTAGACCAGATGTAATTTACCAAATGCACTCCTTGCCACAGCTGCCACCTGGGCATCCAGGCAGAGCTACAAGTTAGGGAGGACTCCTAGGCTCTGAATCTGAGGGACCAAGGAGGGACTCACCCCATCAAAGATGATAGAGGGGGATGAAGATGTGCATGTTTGACTGGGGGGTTTATGCGAATCAAGAGGAATTTCCAACACCATGGCAGGCAAGACCCCAATAAAACTGTAATACATGTAATAAATAATAAATAAATAAATTAAATAAAAATGTAATACCTGCCAATACATTGCTGTGAGCTGTGGATGTGAGAAACTCTGTGCAAAGACAAGACGCAAAGACTGATTGCTTTTGATTTCAATTTTTACTTTTGATTTCAATTTTCACTATATGGACTCAATAAAGTATGCTATTTGTTCAATAAACTCAGCATTATATGCATAGCAAAAGGTTATTTCCAGTTGACAAGTGTTGGCAAGTATAAACCTGTGTATGAACCTCCATGGGTGGGCAGAGATAGCAGACACTGGACCATCTCCCAGAGTCATAATAGTCCGGTTGAAAGAAACAGCTGGTGTGGCTTCTTCTTCTCTTGGTTTGCCACGGTTGTGAGTAGGGATGGGCGAACAGATCGCGGTTCGGGTTCGGCTGCGTTTGGTTCGTCTATTCAGTTTGTCCGTTCGGTTAGTTCACCGGGTTTGGGTTTGGCTGTTCGGTTCGACCATTCGTTTTGGGTTCGACCATTCGGGAAATGTTTTGTTATGGGGTTTTTTTGTTTGTTTTTTATATGTTTTTTTGGTTTTTTATTTGGTTTTATATGGGTTTTTTGGTTTTTTATTTTTTTTTTGGTTTTTATATGGGTTTTTTTAATTTAATTTTTTTATCTAATATTATATATATCTATCTACTAGTGGTGGGACCCCGGGCCCATTACCGGCTACCGGATTTACCGGTTACTGGTTCTACGAAAACCGGATTCCAAGATTAAATCCGGTATGCCGGTACCGGATTTATTTCATTGGTTTCAATGGGGCGCTGTGTCCCCATTGAAACCAATGAAATATCGCTGCGTGGGTGGAAGGGGGGACACCCCCCACCCACCCTGCCCAGCCTGGCTTTTTGTTTTCAAAAAGAACAGAGTAAGACCCAGCAGAGGCGAGGCGAGCCCAGCCCACCCCCCAGCACCAGCGGCTGCGGCGTCCCCGCAGCCGCCGGTAAGTATGACTCGATCCCTGGGGGGGGGGGTGAAACCCGGAAGTTCCCCGGAAGGCCTACAGCGTCCTGATGCCGGCAGCCACAGCCGGCGCTGAGGCCGCCGGACCGCCCGCCGCCGCCGGAGCTCCCAAAGGTAAGCGGCAAGCGCACTGTAGGGGTGATCCCTGGGGGGGGTGGGAGTGTTAAACACCCCCCCCCAGGGATCGAGTCATACTTACCAGCGGCTGCGGGGACGCCGCGGCCGCTGGTGCTGGGGGGTGGGCTCGCCTCGCCTCTGCTGGGTCTTACTCTGTTCTTTTTGAAAACAAAAAGCCAGGCTGGGCAGGGTGGGTGGGGGGTGTCCCCCCTTCCACCCGCGCAGCC
>QEPC01005936.1:1370344-1380920 GCA_003113815.1 Sphenodon punctatus
AATGAAATAAATCCGGTACCGGCATACCGGATTTAATCCGGGAATCCGGTTTTCGTAGAACCGGTAACCGGTAAATCCGGTAGCCGGTAATGGGCCCGGGGTCCCACCACTACTAATAACCTACCTCACAGGTTTGTTGTGAAGGTGAACTAGAGAAAAATTGTAAACCACTTTGAATATTGAAAGTACTATAAAATGATAAATAATAAAAACACAGACCCGCCGACACAATCCAACTCACTGGAGGTGGCAGGTGAGGGCACTGCTGCTGTACCACCCAGCTATGCTGTTATGCGGAGTGGGTGGAGTGTGATGGAGAAGTCTGAAGCATGAATGTCCTATTGAACCTCTGGCCACCTTGCAGTTAAACCTCTGAGTACTATTGTAATTTATATAAGATAACAAAGTAACTCTCCTTCCCCCATCTTATTCTCAGTAGAACAGGTACATCCTGCCATATTGGCAGTGCCCTCCATTTTAACTGCCAGAGAAGCTTCAGGGTCCTAGGCTTATGTTGTTTGTACTAGGACCTTTCTAGAAGGGAAACAAACAGGACTCTTCTGGTGGCTCGGGTGTTGTAGACTGCAGAGTACAAATAATGGACTCCGCACCAGAGATTTCGCAACCCTAAAGAGTAAAGACTATAAAAAGGACCCAGAAACCATTACATGTGTGGCACAAAACAGTAGATCGTGGGGAAACACACTCCCCTCAACATTTTGAGTAGCCAAAGCAGAACAAGCACCCCCCACCCACCTCAGCCAATAAGGTCTCTGCTGAGCAAATAAACTCCCCCCCCCTTGCACACTTACATGAACACACTCACACCTCCCAACACTCGAAGTGCATAAAGATGGACAGAAGCTCTCATTTGCCATTTAGATGCCCAGGCACCCAGTGTCGTAATATCCCGTTGCAGTTCCTCACAGTCTGCTCGTGTTTTAGTTACCTTGAATAACTTGGGGTCATCTGCAAATTTGATCACCTCACTCTTAACACCCTTTTCCAACTCATTAATGAATACATTAAACAGCACTGGTCCCAATACAGATCCCTGAGGCACACCACTTTTTACATCTCTCTATTGTGAAAACTGACCATTTAGTCCTACCCTTTGCTTTCTATCTTNTCTGCAGATTTGGTCACTTCACTCTTAACGCCCTTTGCTTTTTATCTTTCAACCAGTTTCTGATCCATAGTAAGACACTACCTCCTATCCCATGACTTTTTAATTTTCTCAAGAGTCTCTTATGAAGGACCTTATCAAATGCTGTGCCTCCATCTTCGGGAGAATCTTTCCTGTTACTTCATCTTGTTCAGTGAATGACCCTATTCCAGGTACTCTCTCCAAGCATGTCTCTTTCCCCAGTGATCACCGCCTAGGCAGCCAGCTCTTTGGAGGCTGGTTGCATCACTCTGCATGCTTTTTCCAGAAATGTGAGGGAGTCCTGCCATTCCAGAACATTCTTCTCTGGCTTCCCTCAGCCATAGTAGAGTTGTCAATGAGTTTAGCTTTAGCTCTTTAGTCTGAGCTTCTCAGCACAGCAGCTTCCTTTCCTGGGGTTCTTTAGCAACTCAGAGGCAGCCCATGACTTCAAGTCTGTACCCTGGACTGGGTTAGCATGGCCAGTTCCTCTTGTGGGCCTTTCCAGGATCCCCATAGGCAGCCATCATGCCCACTACCCTTTCTCTTTGTGTGGTGGGTTTAGAGTTGCCCTATATGCACATTTGTAGAGGGCACTTATGAGAAATACAGGTTGCAGGGCTGCATTAGAATCAATACAGCCCTGCAACCTGTATTTCTCATAAATGCCCTCCAAAGATTTTCATACATGACAATCCTAGGTGGGTCAGCACACAGCTTTCCTTGCTTGATCTCCTCAGCTACCTTGAGGGTGTCTGGTTCTCTCTCTGTGCTGGGTAACCACAGCATTCCCTTCTTCTGACTGGCTCTCACTGTCCCCTGGAATGAGTGTGTTTGTGTGTGAAGGGAATTAAATAACATTGGTAATAACAATAATAATAATAAATAACACTTTGACAGGTGTTGGGAAATGTGTTTGTTATGTGGTTCTGTAAAGCTTAGGTTAGGTTAAGCTATGCAATGTAAGGTAAGGTTACATAGGGTATTTTCAGATGTTACGAGATCACGCTGAACCATGGACAATCCCTTGTGGTGGCGGATGGTCCCATAACATCTGGTTGCTCGCCGCCAGATGTTCACCATGGTGAACCACCGGTGGTGAGCAAAATAACCATGCTTTCGAGGATGGCCCGGGCACCATCCCCGAAAGTGTGGTTAATTGAACCATGACCCGGAATCGGCGGATGGTAACATCTGTTACCGCCACCAATTCCGGTTCGTGGCCCAGACCCCAGGACAGGATCGGGCGCAGCGTTGCACTGCGCAGCCCCGCCCCCTCCCCAGATTCCCCGCCGGAATCAGCTGGCTCATCTGTTGACGGCCGTTCTGATTCCGGCTGGGAATCAGAAAGGTGATTCCATGACGGGGCCAATAGGCGCCCCATCACGTCTGAAATCACCCATAGATAAGGGTGTTTGGGGTTTTTTTTAAGCTGGCAGCCAGCAGGAGGCACTGTTAAAGTGTTGCCTCTTTTGTGTTGTACTGTGTGTGCTCCACTCTGGCCCTTATGGAAACTGCTAAAAGAAGGGGTGGGGGAGATACTACTTCTTTCCTTTGACTTCACTGAACATGCTCCATGCCTGGCAGGGCTAGAAATAACTAGAAGTAAGGGTTACAACTTTATAGAGAGCCTTTAGCCTAGAGACCTGAGGGGTGTTAGCAGCGACACAGGAAAGAGAGAAGCCAGCTTGGAAGGAAATCAGGAGTAGCTCTGAGGAAGGAGGTCTGTGTGCAGGCCTAAGCTGCTTGGCCTAAGAAGGGGTGATGGAGAAAGAGCTTGGGAGACATACCAGTCTCTCTCAGGGACACAGAGGAGTCAGCAGTTGAGGGGACTAAGGCCTTGTCTGTTTCAGCACAAGACTAGGAGGAATCCGCCTCAGCGTTTGAGCTGGAGTGGATGGACCCCACGCACCAAGCTTGGGAAGTAGGTTATGTTTCTCTCCTTTGTTGCTGTTTCTTAACAGATAGTTTCCCAACTTCTGCTTGTTGTGTTCCTCTGTGAATCAAAGTTTAGTTTTGTTGGATTGGCAGATTGACTGGTGTGCTCTTTTAAAATAGGAAGAGGGATTCAACCTCAAGGCCCTGGCTGACATGAGGCATCTTGGAAATTTTTTAAAATTACAAAGAACTTTAGAAGAAGAACTCTAGAAGGTGTCTTGAGTAAACCACTTACCAAATTAGTGCAGCCTACCAAATGTATGATAATAATAATAATTAAAAACATATCATTGTCTTGGAGAAAATGGGAATTGTTTGACTTGTGCTCAGTTGTGCTATTCATAACTTTGGCTATTTATTTGTTCAGTATGAATAGGAAACCAGGAAAACAAATGATGATAAAAAATATACAAATTTTATGTTTATCTGTTTGTTCAAGTTCATATTGTTGACTAGTTATATTTGATATGGTTTGGAACTATCCCTGTGAAGTGAACAAAAATCTCAGTATTATTTATACTACCATATTGCTTCAGTACAGTTACAGAGGCTTGAAGTGACACTGCTGAAACTCTGAAGTGAAGGCTTTTATTTTGCTTAGAAACTTGCATAGATAGGGCTGTTGATTGACAGATATTGGCCTAACCCAAACCTTTGATCCAAACCTGCTGGATGCTCAGAACTTTAATATAGATTATTTTAATGGATACTTATCTCTTTCTGTGAAGTGTGACGTTGCTGTTGTTAATTATATTAACCATGGGTAAAATAAAAACTCCAGTTAAATTTACTAATAAAAAATTGAAAATTAGACGTATGCATTTGCATATGCAAATGGTGGCTTGACATGTGTAGTTGACAGCCTCAAAATTCCAGTTGATGGTTGCATGCATGGATTTGTGACTGGTGTTTTTTAATGTTTTTAATGTTTCTATCTCTAAATATAAACAAACCCTTCTTATTCAGATCTGCCTAGAAAGCAGATTAAGGCCATTTTTAAATGGTGCCCCTGGGTGGGGGTGTGCTGGTGTGTGTGTGGTGGGTGGGCAGGGTGACATGCATCCTCACGCATGAGAGCAACATCCGTTTTCCCTAGTTGCTTCGTGCATGAGGATGAGTGGGGGATGAGTGGGGATGCGTGTTAGACGGGAGTACACACGTACCCCCACTCGCTGCCTGCGCCGTACCGTGTCCTTCACGCGGGCCTCTCCTGTTCATGAACACGCAGATTTCTGCGTGTTCATGAGTGGGAGAGGCCTGTTTAAAAAGGGCCGAAGTGTATTGGCTAAATAATTCTTAATTGCTTCTGAGAAATGAATGACAATGGCCGCAATGCCAAACCCCTCAGGATTCACAATATCTCTGCTGTGGATTTGTGGGTGGTTTGCGCGGGCCATGGGATCGGTCCCATTGTCTGCAAAGAATTTTTTTGTCCTGTCCATATGCACAAAACAGTGATTCACACTCACACTTCACTTACACGTATGTAGGCCACTATCATTCATTCTGTATTTTTTTCATAGATATCAGAAGTTTAACAGTTTATGTGAAATTCATTTGATGCCATTTAATTGGTACTTCTTCATGAAAACCCCTGTTCCTGAAAGAATTGTGTAAATAACTCAGTAATTGTGCAAATGCAGTGGAAACCACAGCAGTGAAGACCACAGCCCTGGTTGGGTGCAGAGTCCATCAAGCAAATTTGAACCAAAAGTATTGTACAATGAGTACAGTCACTCCAGACATCCTCCTCCATTGTGTCCCACCAATGGGGGCAATAGCAAAGCTCTTGAATTGTGACATGGCCAGTGTTGCGGGGTCTGGAGTCTCATGTTTATACTGTATTTATGTTTAATTGTGAAATATCTATTTTTAAACCACAGTGTACTGTTAAATAATCAATTTTTACCATGAAAAAATACTACCCTGTCGTCTTCGTCTCCGTCATATTTTAAGTGGCTTTTCCCTCTAATTTAATCATTTAAAACTGCAACCCAGCTTCCAGCAACAGTGGAACTGAGAGTGCTACATTTTGCTTTCCTCTGTCTTTTAAGCTGTAAATTATTTCCTTTTAAAAATTGTAGCCATTTTCAATTGAAATAATGCAATAGGACTGGCTTTTTTCCCCTCTGAATTTCCAGAAATATCATATGGCAGTTTTATTGCCTTATTTTTGAACATCCTGGAGTTTTCATAACCAACAGGAAAACCGTTACAGAACTCTGCTCGAGGAAGTCTCCAATTTTCTCAGTTCAGAGGCTCGAGCAGATATTGGGAATAATATTTATTTGCTTAACACCTCAGATATACACTTGTGTGAAAATAAGTATAAAGCATTTTACATTTAAGAATAATAAAACAGAGATAGATAGTCCCACCAAAAAAGCCCTGACATTTTAAAGTTGCTTTTTACTTTATTAATCACCGTTCCCTTAGGCTCAAGAATAACAATGCAGCTGCATGAAGTACAATAATCTGGCAGCATAGTTGCTTCATAATTTTCGCTTTTATGTACAGTTAAGTCTTTAGAGGTCAGATTCCTAATTTGGTTACAGTGATGCAAATCCATAACTCCATGGGTATGAAAAGAGTTATTCTGGATTTACACATTTGTAACTGAGATCAGTCTACTTCTGGGCTTATTTTATATGACCATTCTATTGATTGTCAAAAACTCCACTGAGAAATATACTATTTTATGTGATTGTGCTAAAGGCATGATTATCAGAGAAAAACTGGCACTTTAACCTCCTCAGATGGAGCCCTAACTAATTTGACTAAGGTTTCCGCTTGCTCTGGCATATTTTTTTCCAGATATTTAAGACAGCTAGAAAGCTTTTCACTTAAACAAACAAATCCACACTCCTTACATCCCATGATAAAGTTTTATGCCAGTTTAGCGTATTCAAAAAATCCATTCTTGGATGAACAATCTAAAATGACTTTTGTTCCCCAAATCCTAATCTGTGGTCTGGTGGAGTGAAGAGAAATAGTATTCACTTTAGTGTGTTCACTGGTCAGTTTTAGCCCTTAATGTTTAGTTCAAAACATTGTTTTATTTTAAAAAACATTTCATTAGAGTTAGATGCTTGTGAGACTTGCTTAGAGCTTTGTATCTGTAGTTATTTGAGGATAGATTAGCTACCAAGTAGAAAAATACATTATTAAAAAGGACACCTAAAGAAACCTAGAAATGCAAACTGTCATCTTGTGATGAGTTTATACCTGTTAGTCATATGGGTGAATTGATATTCTTTAAAGCAGGTAAGAAGTGAAAGCTTAGTAGGCTAAGCTAACAGGTTGGGAGGGCATTGTTTGTCTACTGGCGCCAAGCAGTGTTTTTAAGATTAGAGGTTCTAAATCTTTCACTCACAGTATTACAAACTGACCATCATAGTCTATTCATTAAAGCCGAACCAAGGAAAAGGCCAAAAATCTCAAGACTGATGCTTTAAAAACACAAAAACCTTAAGATGACATTTTAAGTGTTTAAATAGGCACAAGGTAATATTAATCAATTCTTAGGATGTTTTGGACTACAAAATCCTCTTTCAGGTTAGAATCACTTTGTAAATGAGCAGGTCTCTCCTCCACAACACACACACACAGCAGAAAGGATTAACTCATGAAATCTAAAGTGATTCCACTTTAAAAACATGGTTAAATCAAGGGTAATGGAGAGACAGTATCAGAGCTGTCATCTATTAACCTGGAAACTTCCTACCGTCCATTCTAATTATAATGTAATTACTCAAATAAATTACCCAGTAGTCTCAGATTACCCAAATAAATTACCCAGTAGTCCTGCTTGCGGTACTGAGCCGGGGTGGGCGGGAATGGTTCCGTTCCTTCCTGGCCGGGAGAACTCAACGTGTGGTGCTCGGTAACTGTTCATCATCTCCCCGAGGTCACATGTGGAGTTTTGCAAGGTTCTATTTTGTCCCCTCTCCTGTTCAGTGTATACATGCAGCCTTTGGGTGAGGTTGTCAGAGGGTTTGGTTTGCAGTGTCATCAGTACGCTGATGACACCCAACTTTACCTCTCTTTTTCAGCTGACCCAGGCACAATAATCTTGATGCTTACCCAAAGTCTGACAGCTGTGGGGGACTAGATGCGGGGGAGCCATTTGAAGCTGAATCCTGACAAGACGGGGGTGATGCTGGTGGAAGAGGCTAAGGGAGTGGTGACACCCGTCATTGATGGGGTCCGTCCTCCGTTGGTCCTCTAGGTTCATAGTCTGGGGGTGATTCTTGACTCGCAGCTCTGCCTGGATGTCCAGGTGACAACTGTGGTGAGGGGCGCATTTTGCCAAGTATATCTGGTGTGACGGCTTCAGACATATGTCTTAGACTCAGATCTAGCCACCATCATCTATGCTTTCATCACCCAAGACTGAACTACTGCAAGGCACTCTACGTGGAGTTATCCTTGGTCCAGAGACTGCAGTTGGTGCAGAACATGGTGGTCCATCTCCTAACAGGGATGGATCGCCGTGAACACGTTACACCAGTCCTCTGTTCTTTGCACTGGCTGCCTATAGTCTTCTGGACTCAATTCAAGGTGTTTCTTTTGATCTATAAAGTCCTAAATGGCCTGGACCCCGCCTATCTGCAGCATCGCTTCATCCCTGGGTCCTGGATTGGCCTCTGTGGTCAGCTGGGTGCACCCTCCTCAGAATCCCCTGGGTATCTTGGGTGGTGGTGATGAGGAGGGCATTCTTGGTGCCCTCACCAAGGCTGTGGAACTCCCTCCTGACGGAGGTCTGCCTGGCCCTGGACCTTCCCTCTTTCCAAAGACAGTGTAAGACCTGGCTATTCCACCAGGATTTTGACGAGGGAGACAAGGGAGGGGTGGGGGCCTGGGAGGGGGGGGGAGGGAGGTTTTCTTAACTTTCCCTTGGGTTACCTTTAATGTTGATTTTATATCTTTGATTGTTTATTTATTGATGTTGTTTATGCCTTTTTTATGCTTTTAATATGTTGTGAACTGCTCCGAGCTGCTATAGCAGGAGGGTGCAGCCAAGAAATCAAAATAAATAAATAAATAAATAAATAAATAAAATCAAGAAAACCTCTAATAATCTTGGAAGCCTCAATGGTCCATTGCTTTTCTAGAAAATTCACAAAATTCAAAATAAAGTCCCAGAGGTGTTTTTTTCTGCTGCTTAGCAGAAAGGAACAAGAGACCCCTGCACCTCTGCACGTCCTTATTATAGAGCCACAGTTGGCGACCAGTTCTAGCTTACCTTCAGCAATACATGTGTTCTGTGATTACAAACAATGAAGGGGAGTCCAGGGGCAGATCACATGGGGGTGAAGGTGGTGGTGAGGGGTCCCCATCCCTCACCTGTCTTTGCCTGCTAGTAGTGCTACAGCAGCAGCAGCAGCAGTGGGACACTGATCGGACTGGAAGATAAAGCTTTTTGTTTACAAATAACTCCCCATGTGAGTGATCAGAAGGTTGTTGCCCTGTAAATAAGGTTCTTTGAGATGGCTTCCAACATTCTCACACCTGGGTTGTACATGCTCACCATATTCAAATAATAGACCATGGGATGGTCTTGAGCTCCTCTAATATAAAAAGCACTCTCCTCATTCCTTCCAACCGTTACTAGGAATAAAATAAAAATATTTCATGTGGGGCTGGAAAGGTGGGTGTTGTGAGAATGTTGGGATCCATCTCAAAGAATCTTCTTTACAAGGTAGCAACTTTCTGAAGTTGAACCGAGTGCTGCCCCGCCCACCCTGAACAGCACGGGAGCTGTGGCATGCAGCAGCAGCAGCAGGAGGCAGGCTGGAGTCAGGAGGAGAGAGATGGATGCTGGTGCCAGAGTGGGTGGTGTGGTGAAAAGCAACTCAAGCAAGCAAGGTGACTGGTGGTTGTTGTTTTTGTTGATTTCAGTGTTCCAACTTCCCCCCTGGGAGTGGAATGGGGGCCTGCAGTAGGAAAGTGAATTACAGCAATACTGTTCCTATATCAGCAGGCTACAAATCCTTGTAGGTTTGAAATCACTTTGCCAAACTTTCAAAAGTTTGCTTCTCTTGCACTGATGTGATAGTTTGTTCCCCCTGATCATACAGGTTGACCCTGATCCTGCAAGTTGCATTGTGCAAGAGACACCACCTTAGTTTGATGCTCGATTGGGGGTATCTTGCAGGATCAGAAACACTGAAGGGAAATACTATCAATGAAAAAAAAAATCAACTGAAAGATGCATCTCAATCTAATGTTGCTGCCTCTTGCAATTTTTTTGTTTGTTTATTTTTTTAATGACAAGTTTCTAGCTATTTATTTTTTCTTAAAGCTCCAGCTTCTGGTCATTATATGAGAATCTCTCCATTAGTGTTAACAAAATAAAAGTTTTTATTCCCTGTGGTTTTAGAAACATCATTTCATTAAAGTGTGCCAAAAAGATGGCAACTACAAAGAGTTAACCCTTACTCTTCTTTTTGAACTTGCGATTTTAGTGTGGCTTGATTCAAGATTCTGAATGGCAATACAGGGTGGCAATACAGCTTATCCTTAGTTACAAGAATTTTAGGGGCAGAGAGCTGTGTCCTGTTAACTTTAAAAAAAGTTAGCAGTGTCTCCACTGCTTCTAGGTCCCCAATTTGAGCCAAACTTTGTGAAGTGCTTTTAACCTTCAACTGAAGTGGGAGCTGTGGAAAGCTCAGCACCACCAACCAGTCAGCCCCGATGTGTCTGAAGTTAAGCATTCAATTTTGGTGGTTGCTACTGAAAATTAGGATCTGGTAATTGCTGCCTTTCTTTCTCTCTCTGTCTCTCTGTCTCTCTGTGCGAAATGGGGATAACCCTCACTGACAGGTTGTGAGGTGCACAAACTTATAGAGTGTTAGCAGCTCCTTGAATGAAAGGCACATACTGTAGTAGTTATTTCTGGGAACAGGATTGGGTCCACAATGAAATTAAGTAGCAAAGCTCCCAGTAGATGCAAAGCTCGCTTCTTTGAGTGAAAAGAGACATGCATATAACTCCGCTTTAACACCACTTTAACATTTCCTAGGCATGTTGCAGGGCTGTATTGTCACCCTATACAGTCCTGCAATATACCTAAGAAACATTAAAGCAGAGTTAAAGTGCCTGTCTGTTTTCACCCTTTGTGCAAATCAGATGAGTGAAGCTAGCAAACACTTGCTATTCCTTGAGTCATGGTAGTAGTTATGGGAGAGAGAGAGGGAGACAGTCTGTGTGTATGAGAATGTGTGTGTATGTGTACAAGAGGGTGTGTGTGTGTCTATGTATGTGTGAAAAAGATCAGAGAGAATGTGTGTGTAAGAGTGTGTTTGGATGTCAGTGAGTGTGTGTCTATGTATGAGTCGGAGAAGGATTTTGTGTGTGTGTGAGACAGAGAGAGAGAGAGAGAGAGAGGTCAGAGAGAGTGTGTGCAAGACTGTGTGTGTATGTGCATGAGTGTGTGTCAGAGTGTGGGTTCACTGGGAGGGGGGTGGGGGGCTAGTGGGTTAGAGCAGGGGG
>QEPC01005936.1:1381512-1404280 GCA_003113815.1 Sphenodon punctatus
TGGTAAAATTGGACTCAGGCTGTGACTGGGGTGCTTTACAAGGATGGGTCCCTGTGTTTTGGGTTTATAAATTATTTATTTTAAGCTTGATGTGCATGTAGACTGTGTTTTCTTCCATTCAGTGTTAACCCTGGGAACTCCTTGCTGCTGGGTTATGCCATGCCACTGGCCTACCATCCCCCTGGCTCTGCCTACCGTCCCCCTGGCTCCACCCCTAGGCCCGCCTGCCTTTACTGCCCCAGGGCCCCTCCAACATCAAAACTCACCTGCCACCCCTGCTTGCAGGTCATGTGCATTACTCACACCCCCTCCCCTAGACTGCTTGAGGTTGCTGTCCTACTGTTCAACATCCCTTCTCCCCTGTAACTTATCTAAGCATGTGCCCCTGAAACTTTTCAACTACATAAATGTATCCCTCTCTCTCCCTATGTTCCCATTTCCCTTATTGCTGCTGCTTCCTTGTCTTTCCTAGATTGTAAGTCCCTGAGGGGAGGAACCTGTCTCTAATTATGATTGTACAATACAAAGCATATTGCTGTCACTATATAATAATGTGGGAAGATGGGTTCTCAGACACTCATCTGAGCATTGGGGGAACAGGATTGATACACCCTACCCGCAGAAGCAGGAATCCTGAAGCCCAGCTCAGTTTTCCGTGGGCAGGACTACAGAGGAGGAGGGGGTCCCAGAAGACCAAGGGCATTGATAGCATCTACCCTGCCTATTAGCGGAATAGCACTGGTGAGTCTCCTTTCTCTGACATGAGAATTCAGATAAAACAAAATTTTACCTAAATTTTCCCTTAAGCATGGGCCTGAAAATTTCAAAGTAGCCCATGAGCACGGAGTGTCCATTTGGAAAGTGTTCAGTCATCAAGCTCCATTTGTTTGCTTAAATAAAAAGCAAATTCCTTGCTGTTTTCAGGATCTCAGCCTGAACTTGTGTGGAGGTTTGAAAAAGATGGCAAGATGACTTAAAATGTCAAAATGACATTTTAAATGTATTTTATTAAGTATACAAAACCTGCATTAAACTCAATACACTAGAAATATAAGGACTTGCTTCAATAATGATGATGATAATGGGGGGCGATCCCATGCCCCACACATGTGCGCATCCTGTGCACGTGCACATGCGTGCAAACCGCATGCATCTCCATAGGAATTGCACTGTGCTGCGTAGAGCTGGTTTGGGATTGCGGTCATAGACAATAATAGGAAATACAGTAGTGGTCCCCCACCCCTCCTTTTTTTTTAAAACCTCCCTAACCCAGATTCTTCCTTATTCTGTACATATTCAATATCTCGCCAATTCTCAAGCACACTGTATTACTTTATAGAAGAATCCCCATAATCCACATCTCTCTACCCCAGACAAAAAAGTGTGTCCCCTGACATTTCCAGATGAGGAGATTTCTATGGTATCTATAAAACTTTGCGTCTGTAACAGGTAGAAAGAGAATGAATGGAAATTGGCTGAGAATTCTAAGGCCTTTTTTACGTGGACGTCACCCACCCACAAACACCCATAAACACCCATCGGATGGGTGGGAGAGCGTCTGTGTAAACGGCCACAAATTGGTGAGTGCACATTCACAACCCACCCACCAACACCCACGGAGCAGCCGGGAAGGAGCTGGCATGCTCCGTGGGTGGAGATGGGTGTTCAACACCCACCCGCCCGTGTTAAAACCAAAACACCCACACCCACGGGGATGGGTCTGCCAATACCACAGATAAATGGCTAGAGAGGCCACGCAGGTGCCCCCATGCAGATACGCCCACCGGGAGAGAAGCTGGCCACCCAGCTGGGAACCCTTAAAGGAGAACCGAAAAATGACAGTGGTGCACTGGCTCCCAAAATGTCTGGAAGGAAGCATCCAACAAGACGAAGAGAGCCAGTGCTGTGACACACGCGGGATGGGCCAGGATAAGACAAGGGACCCTGGGACGTGCAGGGGACGGGGGGGCGGCCCAACAGCATGGGGGTGGGGAGAGGGAAAGACGGAGAATGACACCACACCTGTTCTATCACAGGGCCAAGGGCATACCGCAGCACCCACTCTGCCCGCATCCCCCCAGTCCACAACAGCCACAGGGCACAGGGAAGGGAGCGCAACTGACAGTGAGGTAAGAGCAAGGATACCCCAACAACCTGGAGAGGGGGGGCCTGCACACCATTACCAGAAACTATCCTGAGGGAATGAAGGGCAGGCAGCTGACAGCTAACCATCCTGTCCCCCCACAGGAGAGCACCCAGACACAGGAGCAATGCACTACCGGGGAGATGGCTGAGGAGCACCTCTGTGACAGTCAGGTAACCCAGCTGTGCCCCCCGGGGGGAGAGGAGAACAATCCCCCATCGGGAGCAAAAGCGGGGCTACTGGACAGATGCTAACCGCCATCCAATACCCCCAACAGGAGATGACCAGCTCCACTGCCACAACAGCTACTAGGCGGGCCACAAGCCACCAAGCTGGATGCCCCCCTCACACGATACCCCAAAAGGAGGAGCCCTAGTCGAAGCAGGAGACCCGGGACTTCATACGTGGGGGGGGGGGTGAAAAGGTCCAGCATGACCTGGTGCGCAGCTACAAGATCAGACAGGTCTATAAAGCCATTGGTCAGGAAATGCAGTGGCAGGGGTACAATAGGGATGTCACCCAGTGCATGCAGCAGGCAAAGGACTTGAGGTCTGTATATAGGTATATCAAGGACAACAATTTCAAGCTCAGCTGTGCCATTCATACAATGGAGTTCCATGATGAGCTGGACTGGTTCCTCTGCATGGATGGGGACATAGTTGCCTCCCGCATACACAGCACCGCCTTCACCAGGGGCAGAAAGAAGGTGCTAACAACACCTTCCCTGCCCAACCCTCTTGGAGTAGGGGGAGAACGCTGCCCCTGGCGAGGCAAACCAGGATGCGGGAGGGGACAGCCCCGTCACACAGGGGGAGGAGGCGGCCTGGGAAATGGTGCACACAAACCTCACTCTCCGCGTGCACCCACAAAACCCACAGGCTGACAGGCCATGGGGACGTGGGACGTTTGCGGAGCAGTCGGATACCCGGGACGCCTCCCAGGACACAGAGGAATACAATCCAGATAGGAACACAACCAGGGCCTGGGGACGGGGGGTGGGGGGAAGCGCCCTGGCCACAGTGACCGGAGCCCAAGCCGGGGAGCAGGGATCAACTGATGGATCACCATTCCCATTACAGCTCAAGGGTGCCTGGAGGTTCACGAGGAGGAGGTTGCGGAGGAGGAGGTGGTCGAGGAGGAATTGGTGGCACTCCCAAGACTTGGTCAACAGGACAACGATGGTAGGCCACCACAGACAAGGGAAGGGTCACAGGCAGTGCCGGGGCAATGGGGTAGTAGGCAGGCCACAGAGGTAGCCCCTTGAGTAATATACCTGTCATGCATGACAGGGAAGGGGTGCGGGACCCCAAAGTAGGGGAATCTAGCTACACAGCTTAACATCCTCTGACAGGAATGCAGATGTGGGGTCACAAGGGAGGAAGGACCACAAGACATGCCCATAATGAGGTGCTGAGACAAGATGGCCCCTGGTGAAGATGCGCTCATATGGAGCCACCACTGTGGTCTGACACAGAGGATGGGAATATGGGGACCCCACCCTATCGGTCCTGACCAACACAGGGACAGGCACAGAAGGGGGACAGGCACTCCCTGTGGCAAAACAGATACACTGCAAGGGGTACAGGGTATGGAAATAGCAAGTAACACAACCCAATGGGGTAGCATGTCTTCCACAGATGAGTCCCCCGGTCCTGCGAGGGTTGCTGCTGCCAGCAGCACTGAGAGGAATCGGGAGATGTAGGCCAGGAACCGGAGGAGGAGAGAGGACCTGGGGAGGGAACTGCTGGAGGAAACCAGAAGGTTAGTCGAAGTGCACTCAGAGGAGCTCACCCTCACCAGGGAGGTGCAAAGAGCGGAGGGGGATAGGAACCGGGATGTATTAGCAGCAATGCTCAACCGGTCCCATACCAAACACCTGTGGGACAGGTGCCAGACTTCCACCCTCCACCGCGAGATGCGGCTTGACAGGGCCGAGAGGGTGAGGGCCTGTGTCACGCTGGAGGGGACATCTGCACGGGCCCTTGACCTCATTGGGGAGGCTGTGGGGCTCCTGTGGAGAGAACCCCAGCGTGACATGGGCCCTCCAGGCACAGATGGAGGGATGGCAGTCGATTACCACCAGGGCGCCCTCCTGCAGGTGCGCTCTCCCCAGCACTTGGGTCAACCCTGGTTTCCCCATCAGCACTCCTGCCCTGGCCCTGTGCACAGGGTCCCTCTCCCCCACATAGCCCCACAACAGCAGCATGTGGGGCTGCCCTTCCAGCCCGCACCCCTCCCAGTTCCTCCACAGCTGCCTCCGCGACCCTTCCTCTGGGAATCACAGCCTCCCCTGAACATCCCAGAACCCCCAGGTGACCAACCACCCATGCCGGCTGTCCCACCAGCTCTGGTAAGCCGGACTGGTAAGCTGGATCTGTCTGCAAAGGGGGGGGGGGAAATGCATCACTACCTGCAGAGTAATGGGTGGAGGGGATGCAGCATGGAGATCCATGGCACCCCCAGAGGGCCCCGAAAAAGGCTGTGGTGCAAGGGTTACATCCCAGGTACTATTGTAACACTTACCGTATGTTCCAACATCGTAGGGTCCAATACCTCAGCCCAGAGTGGAGCGGCCAGTGGACGACAGAGAACCCGGGCCGTCAGGCTGCCGCTCTCAGCAGACGGCAGCAGCAAGGGCCCACAGGGGATTGAACCCCATTGGTGCGCCGCGGACACGGGGAAAGCCCTGCAAAAAGTAAACCCCTCCCCATGTACATACACCCCAATAAAATATTGTTATACTGCACCTCTATGTCGATCGTTAGGTCAAAGGGGCCTCATGCATGGGGAGGGGTCTGGAAACAGACATACAGGGTCATGCCATGCACAATACATGTGCAAAACCTATACCGCTTCTGCCTGCCAGAAAGGCGGTGGGGAGACAACAGATCACCCATGAAAAAGTACAGGTCTGCACTGCCTATGCTAACCACCATTCACAAAGGCCAAAGCCTGAAGCATGACAAACGCCAAAGCCTGAAGCATGACAAACGCCATGGCTGCAAGCAAGTTAGTGACCCCGCTGTGCAGGACACGGGTCACACAGAACTGGGGAACCCCTAGTACCTAACCAAGAATACACAGGGAGCTTTTAGTCATTACATATCCAGCTTTATTAGATCAGGTTACACAGGCCATGGAAGGGGGGGGCAGTCATATGCCAGGGTTAGTTGCCTGCCATCTGGGCAACTATGTGCCTACAGAGAGTGTCCCTGTTCTCCTCCAATATGCGCCTGAATGCCCCTCCCTGGACATGTTGGTACAAGGGCACAGGACCCGTTCACTGAACCGGTGGGGGGTTGTCATGGGCAGCTCCGCCGGTCTTGCAGATATTGTGCAGGATGCAGGCCGCCAGGACAAGGATGGGGGTATGCTCGAGATCAAACTGGCTCCTGTTCCTGAGTAGGTGCCAACACATATTGAGCTGGCCAAATGTCCACTCCACCATGCTCTGAGCAGACGATAGGCACTCACTGAACAGCCTGCACTCTGGTGTGCAAGCCACGAGATAGGCCCTCATGAGCCACGGGCTCAGCGGGTAGACGGGGTCCCCAAGCACCATCGGAGTCATGGATACCCCCTCAATCACATGGTACAGGTTGGGGGCAATGTCCCCATTGAACATGCGGGCATAGAAGGGTGAGGCCCGCAGAATGCGCGCATCATGGCTCCTCCCTTACTGGCCTGTGTACACGTCAGTGAACAGGCACCTGTGATCCACAATGGTCTGGAGATTTATTGAGACAGCCTGCTTCCGGTTTAGATAGTCCGTCTTGGTGTGTGGGGGCCGGATGATAAGGATTTGGGTGCTGTCTGTCGCTCCGATACAATGGGGGAAACCCATGTCCTCAAAGCCATGGATCACTACCTCGGGAACCTGGAGCTGGATGACCGCTCGAGCAGCAGCTCCACTATCTGGTTGCACACATCGTGGAGTGCTCTGTTAACGGTCACGGTCCCGCCTCTGAACTGCTCCCCAGTGCTCCAACAGGAATCAGGGGTAGCCAGCCTCCACACTGCCATGGCCTATTGCATCCCTGGCAGCAGTAGATACGGCATGTTGGTCACTCGCCTCTGGAGATGTGGGTTCAGGATCTCTTCAAGTCGGGTCAATAGGGAGTGGTTCATGCAGAAGTGGTCCATCCATTCCTTGTCTGTCCAGGTAACCAGCATGTTCTCCCACCATTCATTGGTGTGTGAACGCATCCAATTCATCTTCTGCATTGGGATAGTCACATGACTGCCGTAAAGGTTGAGAGGCCACCAGGACAGGACAAGCCTCATGTCGGTCAATGCCTCCTCCCCCGTGCTCTGCACGTACACCCAGTAATGGACAGCACCACCTATGTTCTAGCTCTTCTCTCTGTCGCAATCACCTCTCACCCACCACACCACAACCACCTCTCTCTACACGCCACATCTGGGCACAGGAACCAGCCCACATATGTACCTTTGCGGACCACGCTTGGTGCCCATCAGTTGGTGCAGTACTGTGGGTATGTTCCGCGCACCTGTTATGGGTCCCCGTTTACCAGCTCGCCAGCACATCCCCGCACTGGCACAGACCCCCTGAACACCTTAGGTCTAGGGCCACTGTGGGGCTGCAATGTGGCCAAGGGGGCCTATCTCCCACCCCCCTCCGTGCCTGTGACATTCCTCCATGCGATCAGTGGGCAGGATGCATTTGCACCAGTCCTGTATCTGTCACAGCGAGTGAAGGCCACGGCATTGTGCAGCTGTGCACAATCAAGATATGCTGCATGGAGTGCCTCATTAGCTCTGTGCTAGAGGCAGCCGTGGCCTTGGTGATCTGTTCTCTCTAGCGCTGGAATGTTTCCACCCAGTGCATGGGTCAGGGATTCACAGGGCCTAGCAGCCTGCCCACTATCAGCTGTGTAAGGTCTCACACTGGCTAGTGTTGCGCAGATCCTCGCACATCGCCCATTCACAGATGCTGTCTGTTGAACCTCTGTGCAATCCAGCAACCAGTCCTTGAAACGATAATGGCAGGATGTGGAATAGGCCCCGAGGCCAGTGTCAGTACAAGGGAGGAGTGGTCACCATGTGCCAACATGCTGTTGGGAATGCTCTGGCAGAGTCACGATGTCCAGCTGCGGATGAGCGACCCCCTGTCAGTTGCAGATGGATTTAATCTCCTGTCACGGTACAAGTGGGTGATGGGCCATCCTTTTGGAGGTCCGACTTGCCAGAGGCATGCCAGGGAGCTTGGCTACACCCTCCTGCAAGAACCTCTTTGGGGGCACCCAGCCGCCATTGTTGTGCCATGGACCGCACAGATCACGGCTGTTTGCCTGGTGGCTGCTCAACCCAAGTATGGACTGGCCCTCCAGGCTGGGGGTCTCCCTGTTGCTACTGACTACACCGGCATCCTACTGCGTGCCCATGGCATATCACATCTGCGATCAGACTGCCAGGCCCTTTTTGGGGAGCTGGGCCTGCTACCCCCTGATGTTGGTGGACCTCTACTGACTGGGACCCCTACCGCATTGGAGCTGGGCGCCCTGCCATCAGTGCTGAACCTACCAGATGTCAGGGCTGCAGCTACTACGGAGAACCACCTCCTGCCCCGGTTCATGGTAGATGCGCATATGCATTCCCAGGGATTCTGCAGGGGCCTATTTGCCTGGGAGGGTCTTCTCCCGGGACAGATGTTTCACGAGCACCCTCCGGCCTCTCCCTGAGCTGGGCATTCCAACCTCCCATTCCATGGCAATGTGTTCCCTGTTACTGTGCTGTGCCTTGCCTGCCCTTTGACAGTGCTGCTCCTCCCCACTGTATTGGGCGACCTTTTGGTCAGTTGCCCCATCTGCTGGACCCCATCACTGCTTCTGTATACCCCCGCCTCCATCCCTGTTGCATTAACGAGTGCCTCCATCCCTCTTGGAGTGGGTGAACGATGACCCAGAGTGATTGTTGCGTGGAACGTCCACGAGCCCGTGATCACCCTTTCACCGTCCTCTGTTTTCCCGTACTCCCCTTTTCACCCCATCTGAAATAAAGACCTTGCCAGTGACTGTACATCCAATAGTGCTTTTGTGACAGTGTGCCGCTCCCATGGCTGCAGCCCTTTCCATGTGTGTTTGTTAGTGTAATTGGGGTCCGGGAGGGGTGGTGGTTATGTTCGGGATCACTGGGGCTGTCAGGTAGCAACCTGTGATGTGTGATGAGTTCTCCTGGGGTCTCCCTAATTGATCGGGGGTTCAGTCTGAGGGGTGGTGGGGGCCCAATGTGTTCTGTTGACAGCACTGTCCTTGATCTGCTGGTGGCCACCTGGTATCCTGCGATCCTGTGCAGGCCCCCGTACTCAGGGCAGCCTCCTGATATTCCCTGTGGTGGTGTTGTCAATCACCTAGGTGGCTTCGCAGGCCTGTCGTGGGTTACGTGTGCCATGTGTGTGCTTGTGCAGTCCCATGGCAATGCTGTCCATTATGCACCTATATGTGGGTGGGTGCTGGGTGTGGGACACAACCTCTCCATAGTGGCTACTGTTGCCCTGGAGGCCTTGGTACAGGCCAAGCATGGTGTCAGGTGAGGGTTAGTCATTGGTTGGCCCCCCTCTGCCCCACCTATTGCCGCTCAGGTCGCCCCTTGTTGGTTCCCAACATCTGCGTTGTTGGTGATGGATAAGCGGCAGGTGAGACGGGCTGCTGACAGTGAGTGCGGACTGTTTCAGGCCCATCAGTTGTCCATCTGTGTTCCCACTTGATCCAAGGGGTTGGGGTGCTGGCATGGATGAACCAGGGTTCATGTGTGGGGTGTGTGTGCTGTGTGCTCACTGACCCCTGCTAACCCGCACCATTTCCAGGCACCCTTTCCTATTCTCCGTCTCCATTCTTCCTTCTAGCTACTCTAGTTATTTTCTTGGACATGCTTCACCTGGGACAGATGGCCGGCCAGTTCCAGCATGCGGTCTCGGCGCTCCGTGCTGGGGCACGGCTGTATGAGGAAATCAGTGAGTGTGTTGTGTGTGTGCGGGGCCCTCTCCCCTGGTGTTTGTTTGGGGCTCCACATTGTTGGGGTCCTAATGGCTCGACCTCTCTCCCTCAGTGCAGGCGATGATTGATTGCAGAGCAGACACGGAAGCAGGAGGAGGTTCTGCAGCTGCTACTGCACCTCCTACAGAGGGTACACCAGCTCAACTGCACCCAGACGGATCACTGGAGCTGGGTATGGGATCGGTGTCCCTATTGAGGGTGGGGATCCACCTCACCAACCCTCTCTGTGCTGCCTCCCCAGCTCCCTTGTCCCTGTTCTGTGTTCTGCTCTGTTTCCCCTTGTTATTAAAGTAGTTTTGCTCCCTTCTCCAGTTGTGTGTCCTCTTTTTCCCTTTGAGCTAGTCTATTGTGTGGGCGCCTTATGGTGGTTGTGCCACGGTTGACTGGCAGGAACTGGGTATCTCGAGCTCCCCCCCCCTCTCCTGGTGGTTGTGCTGCAGCTCTGTCGGATCCTTTGCGGTTGACCCTGCGTTCCCTGTCCTGGGGTTGTGGTCACTTGGCTGACTGTCTTGCCTTCCTTATGTCCCACTCCAGCACCATCAGGATGCCCCCCTTTCCCTGTGGTCCCTTGGGCAGGAGGTCCACTCCCTTGGCTGTTGTCCTGGTGCCTTGCCCCCTTCCTGCCTTTGTGGTGCCCCCCCCTTCGCCCACACGCATCTGTTGTTGGTGTTTGGAGAGCTGCAGCAGCTTTGCTGGCAGTTGGTGTGTTCTGAGGTCCCCCCCCCCCATTCCCTGCCAGCCTGACTGTGCTGTGCGCTTCTGTCCCTGCCGCTGTGACTGCCTATGTCCTGTTCTTGGCTCATTTTATGGGGGCCTTGGGGTTGTGTGTGCGGGGACTGTGCCGGGGGAGGGGGTTGGGTGTTTGTGTTGGGGTCTCCTGCTGCTTTGGACCTCTGACTTTCTCCCATTCCCCTTCACCCCACTGGGGTCTCCCTGCCTCCTTGGCCATGCAGCCCTTCCCTGTGTGGTTGTGTTCACGGTTGTGTGTGGGCGGGGTCTGATTTGTGGGGGGTCCGTGGCGCCCGACTGTCTGGCCTCTGTCACGGGGCTGGTTGGGGGCCACTACTTTGTGTCTCCTGTCATCCCTGCTCCCTCCTACCACACCCAAACAGGGTCTGGTGGTTCAGGGGCGGAGCTGCATGACGTGGCTTCATTTGCCCTCAGTCAGCCATGTTGTCTTGTTGCTGTGCTGGGCAGGGCTTCCCCGCCATTTTGTGTTTTGACTGTCCGTGTAAATGTCATGGGTGTTTGTTTGGTGTTTCCCGGGGTGGGTGTTTGGCCAATGGGTGTGTGCTGGCCCCTTCCCTTCCATCCCACAACCCCCCGTAGTGCCGTCCATGTAAACGCCTCCTGGCTCAGCGCCACCGGATGTTTGCTGGATGTGCTCACCCACCCATGTCTACCCACCGGGCTGGTGGCAGCCATGTAAAAAAGGCCTAAATGACTGACTTTAATTAACATTGGATATGGCTCTGATTTCTCATGCCTATACATCTACAAAATCTCCAGTACGATGCTCTATGTGAGAAACTCTCTGGTTAGAGAGATCCTAACCAAACTGATCACTGATTCAGACCATAGCACAGAAAGAACACACAAACATGCACAATAGCATTAGTTTAAGAATATCATTAGTTTTACTAAGCAATGTTTCTAAAAAACTTCCTTTGGCTAGCTCATGCCTGAGTCAAAAGTTCAACTCTCTGATCAGTTATGACTGGTGGGCAGTTATCAGTTATGGTGTATGGAAGAGCTTGTGAAAAGTAAGCATACTATTAATCAGATGTTCATAAAGATTTGGACTAAGAAAACTTCCAAGGTGATAGAAATATATATTTTTACTCATAATATATGATTGCAGCCAACAGCCTCAATACTATTTTCTTTCTTGAAAAATTCTTTACAAAAAGGAAGGTGATTTTTAAGGGAACTTGCTACATGGTCCAAAGCAAACTCAGTAACAAAAGGTGAAATCACCAGATTGTGATATCTTAAATAGCACAAGTGGCATGAAACGTTACACATTTTGATAATGAGCGTATTTGAAACACAAACTGAACTTTCAGGTTCAGGTGTGGTTTATGACTGGATCTAGCTTTTAATTATTTATTTTGATAGCAGTGACAAGATAATCTATGCAGTAAATAAGGCACACAAGGGTGTACAATCTGGCCTGATGAGCACGTCTTGTTCATTTTTAGTTATGAGACTAAAGGCGGAGTGCTGTTAATCTCCAAGGTGAATCTTTGTTTCCTTTTACCCATAGAACATGGAGTGTCGTCTTGTTGTTAAATGCTAGTTTCTAAAGAAAACATAATTGGCGAAAAAAATGAAACACTTTTGCAGTGATGGTATGACCATTAGAATTGGGCACAAGGTTATAATTGATGAAAATGATCTTGAATAGTTTAAAAGTTTTAATGCTAAATCATTAATATTATTAAAAGAAGCTTTTATAGCTTATGAAAGATTAATTCTTTTAGAGCATATAATTTTTAAAAGCACTCAGAACCTCCCTAACTTACTAGCTATCAAATTCAATGCGAACAGAGTGAGGGCAAAGTTCAATGCTGTTGACAATTTCCCTGCAAAATTGCTAAAGTTTCATTAAAGCATGCTTGCTCGCTCACTCAAGACCCAGATTTTGATTAGCTCTTTGATGGGTCTTCAGTGAGTGTGTGAGGAGTTGGAACAATTAGCTTTCCCCCATACCTTCAGGGACAAGCACTAGATATTCTGTCACCCACGCAGCCCCAGAAAAATCTACCCAAGGAGCTAAACATTATTTATTTCACCATTTATATACCATCCCTTCCTGCGCAATGGCAGCTCAGAGCGCTGAACAACCCATAGAAATACAAAATATAAAACTACAAAAATTAAATAAGTATCCATGAATAACATATTTGACAATTTCACCTACTTCAAATTGGATCGGACAGAGTGTTTTCAAATGAGACATCCCCATGCATGGACACTCACCGTCCATGTGGGGGAGATCTTGTTTGAATATGGGAGTGTTCGGGTGCATGCTTCCATGACCCACGCACTACCCCCGAGTCCACGTCTGGGGCAATCTGGGAAAAACTGGAGCCTGTGAAGGGACAGGGTGGGCAGTGCGTGGATGGAGCGGCTGTGCATGGAGCTGCTCATTTGAAGTGCTCCCCCATGGACGGTGCCCATGCATCCATCCCCTACACCAATCATGGACCCCCCCGCCTCGCTTAAAAATACCCAAAGTGGATACATACTGCTGTTTTTCCCTGCTACATTTGGATTTTTTTCCTGCAATTTTCTGGGTTCGTTTCTCCGGTTATTTTGGATTGGATATTCTGTCAACTGACTATCCAAACTGAAATGACTGAAAAAAACCAGCAAACCATGGATGTCTCTGGGGCTCAGAGGGTGCAGGTACTGTCACTGCCTGGGAACAAACTGCTGTTTGTTACATATTTACAACTGCTGAATTACATATTTATCTAATTTCCCCCCATCCCAAGGACTGTTACTGAGAGGAAACTTCTGAAATATGAACTTACGTGAAAAACCCAAAAATGAAGTCCACTAGTTTTTTGGAAAGGGCTGCAGCAAATCAATATTACAAAAAAACCTATTTAGAAGAAATACAAAACGGTGGGTGCAGTCACATGAGCAGGAGGGGCCTAATCCCCACATGGTCCCATGGCGGGCAAGCACAGCTGCCACATTGCTGGGCCAGTGAAGGTACTCGGGAGCTGGGCAGATGAGTGATGCCCTGCCCCCATAGGGCAGCTGGGCTGTGGTCAGAGCTCCCGCCATGGCCAAGGCAAGCCAAGACGTTGGCCACACGAGTAGGCACCTGGCCTTGCCTTGCCTTCCTCCCCCGGCCCAACAAAATTCCTGCCCCCGGGTGTGACATGGCACTGCGTGATGGGCCACAGCACCTGCTGCTCAAAGCTCTGCTGTGGAGCTCGCCATGCAGTGGGGTAGAAGAAGCCCTGACCCATGAGCAGCCACTCCTTTGGCAGCCTTACTCCATATGGGGCAAAGCTGGTACATGATGTGTTCTCAGACTTCCCTCAATGCAGCCAGCTGAGTGGCAGGGGGAACATCTGGCAAGGAGGAACATCTGGCAGCAGCTGGTTACATGATGCATTGCATTGCCTGGTCCAGCTGCCCAGACTGGGTTAAGGTTGCCCAAGGTGCGATACCCTCCCCAGGGCAACTTGTGACTGAATCCTATGTCTTTTGCTGGGCTCAACTGAAAATGTGGCCCATATAATATTAGCATTAATTACTTGTTTGCTATTTGAAATGTGTTTAGAAAACCCATACAAAAAACATGAGAACCAAAGCATATTTGTGTAAAGCAAAAAAGAAGGATTTAAACATGTATGTATATAATCTATCTGTGTCTACCTAAAACTTATGAAATATCAAATAAAATGAAATAGATCTTTTTCTCTCCATTAAATCATATCACGTTTTTAGATGT
Organism: Sphenodon punctatus; assembly: GCA_003113815.1. Classification (NCBI taxonomy): domain Eukaryota; kingdom Metazoa; phylum Chordata; class Lepidosauria; order Sphenodontia; family Sphenodontidae; genus Sphenodon; species Sphenodon punctatus. Next base: position 1,395,146 of record QEPC01005936.1, read on the forward strand.
GCACATAACAAATCTCATATGGTTGCTCAGTTACAGCAATTTATTTATCAGTAGCTAACCAAAATTCCTAAAATTGCACATAAAAAGATACCCGTGAAGAAATAATTTGCCACATCAAATAAAAGGGATTTTTAGATATTTTGTAGGTCTTTTAGAAACACTTTAATGCTGACAGCTACAGCCAGAATAACCTCGCTTAATGCAACCAGCATGATCTTGAGTGCCTTAGCTTTATAAAGACGAATTTGGAGAACTGCCCAGACTGTAGATCTGCACTTTAGAGGATGAAGCTGGCCAAGACGTAGGACAGGATGACTTATTTTAGCGATGGCAGGTGGTTCATATTCTCTTTTTCTGTCAGGGTGATCCCAACATCTTACTTTGTTCACCCAACATCTCACTTTGAGGTGAACACTGAAAGTTACCTGGGCCTTAGCCTCTCCTAAAGCAAACTAAGAACAGAAACTAAACAGATAAAACAAGTTCAGTAACATATAAAAAAGGTTGGATAGCCACTCTCTGTCTACTGAGAAATTATTGTGGGTGAGTAATTCCAGAGTTCTAGTAGTTTGGTAAACAAACATTGAAACAGTTCACTGATTATCTGTCTGCTGGGCAGATAGACTCTGAAGGGTGGGAGAGAATGACAGGAGATGATAAAAGATCAAGAATCCTTTTCGACTAATTCTTTTAATTCCGTGATTTTTATACCGTTGAAGTGATTTTAAATGCATCTAAGGCTGTAGACAGCAAAAATATGACTGGTTTTTTTTACTACTTACTTACAAAGTAAGCGTTTACTACTTAAAGGCGGGGGGGGGGGGGGGGAATCACACTTTTTCTGGTAGATAACTGATTACAAAACCAAGTTGACCTGAGGGTCAGTCAAAATAGATATTTCATTTCTCAGACTCTGGTACCCTTATTAAAAAACTCATCCTTCAGCCATTACCAATAAATTAATACTTGCATAGGATGCAATTCTGGTTAAAATCTGGTCTGAAAACCTTTCGGTTGAATGTTAAATACTTTTTAAAGAATATTGCATGTCATAATTTTTTATGTCATGGCAAAGATAATAATGAAATGCATGTTGTAAAAATATACGAGTCCTTGATATTTCCCCACAACATTCATATGACCCATATTCTTATATTGTCTGAGTGCACCACCACCTCTAATGTATTTATCATCACAGCATCCCTGCAAGATGGGGAACTGCTATTATCTTGATTTTACAGAAAGGGAATCAAGGCATCAAGAGACTAATAGACCTGCCCATGGTCACCAGAAGGTTTATAACAGCAAAAAAATGAGCATGAATCTTCTACATTCCAGACTAGTATCAGATCACACTTCTTCTGTTATATGATGGCTGCATAAAAAGGATTCAATGTTGACAGCACCATCTTACTCTCAACATTTACTCTCAACACTTACACAAGGCTGGTTTCAGGAACTTCCCGCTGGATGGTCCTTAATGGTTCTGCATGGTAATTTGCCAGAATGGGATCATGTAGCAAAGATGGCTCTGATGGATGTTAATTATAGATGACCCTGTAAGAATTCTTTATTGTTAGTGTGATGGAGCAGCCATGGGCCCTTTAGCAATTGCCTGTCCATAACCTGGACCCAGCCCTCCTAGTGACTATAAGAGTCCTGAACTTTGGGAGCTCTGGCAGTTGGTGCCTGTTGCACAGAGCAGAACTGGGACAATCACTGAGCTCTCCAGGGTAGTTTAGTTTATTACATTTTTATGCCCCCACTCCTACTTCCGCAGCTTGGGGCGGCTTACAACAATAAAAATAATAAGTAATATAAAATTCAATATAAAACAGCATTAAAACATTAAAAATCAGTAAAAAGACAGAGAACCACACCCCAACCCCAACCTTTCCCATCACCCGTCTCCCTACCAAAGGCCCGGTGGAACAGCCAGGTCTTACACTGTCTATGAAAAGAGGAGAGGTCTATGGACAGGTGGACCTCCAGCGGGAGGAAGTTCCACAGCCACAGTGAGGCTATCAAGAACGCCTTCCTTATAGTCGAAACCCAGGGAACCCCAAGGAGGTAGCTCCCTGCCGACTGCAGAGGTCAATCCAGGACCCGGGGGTGAGGCGATCCTGCAGATAGCTGGGGCACAGGCCGATTAGCACTTTAAAGGTCAAAATCAACACTTTGAATTGGGCCTGGTAGACTACTGGCAGTCAGTGCAGAGAGCGGAGCACTGGTGTAATGTGCTCGCAATGACTCACCCCCCCCAAGGAGGCGAGCCGCCGCATTCTTCACCAGCCGCAGTCTCCAGACCGTCACCAAGTGTAGCCCCATGTAGAGCACATTACAGTAATCCAATCTTGAGGTAACAAAAGCATCCTAGAGCATCGGGCTATCTCCCACAACTCTGTGGTGCAGGGAGGGCACCGTGTGGGGGGATTGCAGGCTGGGCAACCCACTGGGTCTGTCTGAAGCTGACCCAGGTGGTGCTGCTGCAAGCGGGCGGACGCATGGGTGCACCCCCCGGAACAGCTCCATGTCTGTCTAGAAGCACCCAGTGAAATGGAGGATGAAGTGTGTGAGGTGGCTGTGTGTGAGGTGGGTCCCCAGTTGCTGCCTAGTAGCCTGCTGGGTTGACTCAGGGCCCAGGTATTGCTAGTCCTAAGAGTCAGGATCTTAACAGTCAAGTAATTTAGAAAATGAATAAAAACTGGGGTTTCTTTTTAATAGCCTCCTGGTTTCTGAGCTTTGCGGTTACATCACACAATCCCTTTTTCAAAGTTTTCACCATGACCATGTGGTCTAAAAATTTACTGAGAAAGAAGGAAAGAAATTCTTAAAATTTTATAGAGTTCCTCTGGCCAAGCAAAATTGCCTCAGGGGCTGCATGCGCCATGCAGTTTATGTGCCACATGTTCTTCACACCTGATCACTTTTATTGGTTCATCGCATAGCAACCATACGAGAAGGATCATTTAAAAATATTAAGACAATTTGCATCCATTAAAAAAATCATCTTTTTAGTAAAAGTGTTCTGATAGAAAAACAACAGTTTTAAAATAACAGTTGGCATTCTTGCTAAACCTTTCTTTTGTTGAACACATATTAAAATAATTTTTTCATGTTACACAATCTAAAGGAAACAGTGAGATCTTAAACATTTATCCATTGTATTTGGAAGTAACTTTAATGGGAAACAATATGAGCTTTTCATGGCTCAGAAGTGATTGTAAATGTTCAGGCTGTGGGTTAATTTTATTATTTATCATGACTCTTCTGCTCAAGCATCAATATTTAAAAAAAATCTGGTAAAGGTGTTAATAAAGTAATTAGGCATAAATCAGAGAATAAAATTATTTGCATACTTCCAGATTTTTTTGGGGGGGGGCGGGGAGTACTTACTTAGGCTGGGTTTTACGCTAAAGAATATAGCTTTCTCTTACCTAATATATTTTTTTGCCACCAAACAAAGGCAGCTATAGCTTAAAAATGAATGTAGCATCAAAAATGACTGAAAATTTATTACCTCACACCTGGAGAAATTGGTCCCTCTAGATTGTAGTCAGGGTTAACTGGTAAAGTAGGGTGGGAAAATGTCTGTTACATTTCTCTGCATTGTACCAAAGAATTAAACACAAGGAGTGTAATTCAAAAATATTTAGTAACAGGCTGCAATGAGTGTAACTGTGCAGTTAAAAATAGTGTCTGAAAGTGAAGTAATCTGCATTGGATAAAATTAATGAATCAGTTAATTGTTAAAGCAGGTCTCACTGCTGTGCTTGGAGCACTGATTTATCATTATTTCCAGCATGAACTAGCAGTTATCATTATTTTCAGTACAAATTGATATACATTGAGTGGTCTCTTTAAAAGTATTCTTTCATTTTGAATCAGACCCCTTCATATGAAATCATTCAAAATAAATAAGGGAATCATGTTATATATTTTGCAAACTTTACATTTCTTAAATGGTAACAAACTGTTGGGAGTAAACATATAAACAGGAGGGTTCCCTTTGATGTTACATGTCCTCCTGTTACTTACTAATCTGCCTCATTTGCATCTGGGGTAGCTGGGTTACTCTGGCTGGGATTGCATTGGGAGGGCACCCATTTACCACCTGCTTATTTAGAGCAAGCTTCCATCCTGAAAGATCATTTCAGCTCTCAAATGAGGCTTGCTGATTGGCTGGCACAACAACCCTTTAAATATGGGTCAAAAGAACACTTGGCTTAATCTGCTTTCTCACTATCTCCTGTTAGTAAGCCTTCCCACTTACCCACCCCCAAATAGAGCTATGTTTAGTAAGCTGGGTTTTGTAAAGTGCAGTGTTATAGTTTTAAATGATAATATTTATTATGTTATAGGATTGGATAAGTTTTTAGATGATAGCTCTATAAATTGCTATAAGTCAAGTTGTTTGGGGGACACCACAGTGGATTCCCAGTGGTGGCAAGTCGCCCAACCACCCCCCGTGGTCCAGGAAGGCCCCGAACAGACGTGACGGGACCGGGACCATGACAGGGAATCGGACCGTCAGACCACGGCTCGGGGCAGCGCAACAGATGTGTGTATAAGAGACAGGCTGTGCGCTTCTGTCCCTGCCGCTGTGACTGCCTATGTCCTGTTCTTGGCTCATTTTATGGGGGCCTTGGGGTTGTGTGTGCGGGGACTGTGCCGGGGGAGGGGGTTGGGTGTTTGTGTTGGGGTCTCCTGCTGCTTTGGACCTCTGACTTTCTCCCATTCCCCTTCACCCCACTGGGGTCTCCCTGCCTCCTTGGCCATGCAGCCCTTCCCTGTGTGGTTGTGTTCACGGTTGTGTGTGGGCGGGGTCTGATTTGTGGGGGGTCCGTGGCGCCCGACTGTCTGGCCTCTGTCACGGGGCTGGTTGGGGGCCACTACTTTGTGTCTCCTGTCATCCCTGCTCCCTCCTACCACACCCAAACAGGGTCTGGTGGTTCAGGGGCGGAGCTGCATGACGTGGCTTCATTTGCCCTCAGTCAGCCATGTTGTCTTGTTGCTGTGCTGGGCAGGGCTTCCCCGCCATTTTGTGTTTTGACTGTCCGTGTAAATGTCATGGGTGTTTGTTTGGTGTTTCCCGGGGTGGGTGTTTGGCCAATGGGTGTGTGCTGGCCCCTTCCCTTCCATCCCACAACCCCCCGTAGTGCCGTCCATGTAAACGCCTCCTGGCTCAGCGCCACCGGATGTTTGCTGGATGTGCTCACCCACCCATGTCTACCCACCGGGCTGGTGGCAGCCATGTAAAAAAGGCCTAAATGACTGACTTTAATTAACATTGGATATGGCTCTGATTTCTCATGCCTATACATCTACAAAATCTCCAGTACGATGCTCTATGTGAGAAACTCTCTGGTTAGAGAGATCCTAACCAAACTGATCACTGATTCAGACCATAGCACAGAAAGAACACACAAACATGCACAATAGCATTAGTTTAAGAATATCATTAGTTTTACTAAGCAATGTTTCTAAAAAACTTCCTTTGGCTAGCTCATGCCTGAGTCAAAAGTTCAACTCTCTGATCAGTTATGACTGGTGGGCAGTTATCAGTTATGGTGTATGGAAGAGCTTGTGAAAAGTAAGCATACTATTAATCAGATGTTCATAAAGATTTGGACTAAGAAAACTTCCAAGGTGATAGAAATATATATTTTTACTCATAATATATGATTGCAGCCAACAGCCTCAATACTATTTTCTTTCTTGAAAAATTCTTTACAAAAAGGAAGGTGATTTTTAAGGGAACTTGCTACATGGTCCAAAGCAAACTCAGTAACAAAAGGTGAAATCACCAGATTGTGATATCTTAAATAGCACAAGTGGCATGAAACGTTACACATTTTGATAATGAGCGTATTTGAAACACAAACTGAACTTTCAGGTTCAGGTGTGGTTTATGACTGGATCTAGCTTTTAATTATTTATTTTGATAGCAGTGACAAGATAATCTATGCAGTAAATAAGGCACACAAGGGTGTACAATCTGGCCTGATGAGCACGTCTTGTTCATTTTTAGTTATGAGACTAAAGGCGGAGTGCTGTTAATCTCCAAGGTGAATCTTTGTTTCCTTTTACCCATAGAACATGGAGTGTCGTCTTGTTGTTAAATGCTAGTTTCTAAAGAAAACATAATTGGCGAAAAAAATGAAACACTTTTGCAGTGATGGTATGACCATTAGAATTGGGCACAAGGTTATAATTGATGAAAATGATCTTGAATAGTTTAAAAGTTTTAATGCTAAATCATTAATATTATTAAAAGAAGCTTTTATAGCTTATGAAAGATTAATTCTTTTAGAGCATATAATTTTTAAAAGCACTCAGAACCTCCCTAACTTACTAGCTATCAAATTCAATGCGAACAGAGTGAGGGCAAAGTTCAATGCTGTTGACAATTTCCCTGCAAAATTGCTAAAGTTTCATTAAAGCATGCTTGCTCGCTCACTCAAGACCCAGATTTTGATTAGCTCTTTGATGGGTCTTCAGTGAGTGTGTGAGGAGTTGGAACAATTAGCTTTCCCCCATACCTTCAGGGACAAGCACTAGATATTCTGTCACCCACGCAGCCCCAGAAAAATCTACCCAAGGAGCTAAACATTATTTATTTCACCATTTATATACCATCCCTTCCTGCGCAATGGCAGCTCAGAGCGCTGAACAACCCATAGAAATACAAAATATAAAACTACAAAAATTAAATAAGTATCCATGAATAACATATTTGACAATTTCACCTACTTCAAATTGGATCGGACAGAGTGTTTTCAAATGAGACATCCCCATGCATGGACACTCACCGTCCATGTGGGGGAGATCTTGTTTGAATATGGGAGTGTTCGGGTGCATGCTTCCATGACCCACGCACTACCCCCGAGTCCACGTCTGGGGCAATCTGGGAAAAACTGGAGCCTGTGAAGGGACAGGGTGGGCAGTGCGTGGATGGAGCGGCTGTGCATGGAGCTGCTCATTTGAAGTGCTCCCCCATGGACGGTGCCCATGCATCCATCCCCTACACCAATCATGGACCCCCCCGCCTCGCTTAAAAATACCCAAAGTGGATACATACTGCTGTTTTTCCCTGCTACATTTGGATTTTTTTCCTGCAATTTTCTGGGTTCGTTTCTCCGGTTATTTTGGATTGGATATTCTGTCAACTGACTATCCAAACTGAAATGACTGAAAAAAACCAGCAAACCATGGATGTCTCTGGGGCTCAGAGGGTGCAGGTACTGTCACTGCCTGGGAACAAACTGCTGTTTGTTACATATTTACAACTGCTGAATTACATATTTATCTAATTTCCCCCCATCCCAAGGACTGTTACTGAGAGGAAACTTCTGAAATATGAACTTACGTGAAAAACCCAAAAATGAAGTCCACTAGTTTTTTGGAAAGGGCTGCAGCAAATCAATATTACAAAAAAACCTATTTAGAAGAAATACAAAACGGTGGGTGCAGTCACATGAGCAGGAGGGGCCTAATCCCCACATGGTCCCATGGCGGGCAAGCACAGCTGCCACATTGCTGGGCCAGTGAAGGTACTCGGGAGCTGGGCAGATGAGTGATGCCCTGCCCCCATAGGGCAGCTGGGCTGTGGTCAGAGCTCCCGCCATGGCCAAGGCAAGCCAAGACGTTGGCCACACGAGTAGGCACCTGGCCTTGCCTTGCCTTCCTCCCCCGGCCCAACAAAATTCCTGCCCCCGGGTGTGACATGGCACTGCGTGATGGGCCACAGCACCTGCTGCTCAAAGCTCTGCTGTGGAGCTCGCCATGCAGTGGGGTAGAAGAAGCCCTGACCCATGAGCAGCCACTCCTTTGGCAGCCTTACTCCATATGGGGCAAAGCTGGTACATGATGTGTTCTCAGACTTCCCTCAATGCAGCCAGCTGAGTGGCAGGGGGAACATCTGGCAAGGAGGAACATCTGGCAGCAGCTGGTTACATGATGCATTGCATTGCCTGGTCCAGCTGCCCAGACTGGGTTAAGGTTGCCCAAGGTGCGATACCCTCCCCAGGGCAACTTGTGACTGAATCCTATGTCTTTTGCTGGGCTCAACTGAAAATGTGGCCCATATAATATTAGCATTAATTACTTGTTTGCTATTTGAAATGTGTTTAGAAAACCCATACAAAAAACATGAGAACCAAAGCATATTTGTGTAAAGCAAAAAAGAAGGATTTAAACATGTATGTATATAATCTATCTGTGTCTACCTAAAACTTATGAAATATCAAATAAAATGAAATAGATCTTTTTCTCTCCATTAAATCATATCACGTTTTTAGATGTGCACATAACAAATCTCATATGGTTGCTCAGTTACAGCAATTTATTTATCAGTAGCTAACCAAAATTCCTAAAATTGCACATAAAAAGATACCCGTGAAGAAATAATTTGCCACATCAAATAAAAGGGATTTTTAGATATTTTGTAGGTCTTTTAGAAACACTTTAATGCTGACAGCTACAGCCAGAATAACCTCGCTTAATGCAACCAGCATGATCTTGAGTGCCTTAGCTTTATAAAGACGAATTTGGAGAACTGCCCAGACTGTAGATCTGCACTTTAGAGGATGAAGCTGGCCAAGACGTAGGACAGGATGACTTATTTTAGCGATGGCAGGTGGTTCATATTCTCTTTTTCTGTCAGGGTGATCCCAACATCTTACTTTGTTCACCCAACATCTCACTTTGAGGTGAACACTGAAAGTTACCTGGGCCTTAGCCTCTCCTAAAGCAAACTAAGAACAGAAACTAAACAGATAAAACAAGTTCAGTAACATATAAAAAAGGTTGGATAGCCACTCTCTGTCTACTGAGAAATTATTGTGGGTGAGTAATTCCAGAGTTCTAGTAGTTTGGTAAACAAACATTGAAACAGTTCACTGATTATCTGTCTGCTGGGCAGATAGACTCTGAAGGGTGGGAGAGAATGACAGGAGATGATAAAAGATCAAGAATCCTTTTCGACTAATTCTTTTAATTCCGTGATTTTTATACCGTTGAAGTGATTTTAAATGCATCTAAGGCTGTAGACAGCAAAAATATGACTGGTTTTTTTTACTACTTACTTACAAAGTAAGCGTTTACTACTTAAAGGCGGCGGGGGGGGGGGGGGAA
>QEPC01005936.1:1406972-1439298 GCA_003113815.1 Sphenodon punctatus
GGGGGGGGGGGGGGGGAATCACACTTTTTCTGGTAGATAACTGATTACAAAACCAAGTTGACCTGAGGGTCAGTCAAAATAGATATTTCATTTCTCAGACTCTGGTACCCTTATTAAAAAACTCATCCTTCAGCCATTACCAATAAATTAATACTTGCATAGGATGCAATTCTGGTTAAAATCTGGTCTGAAAACCTTTCGGTTGAATGTTAAATACTTTTTAAAGAATATTGCATGTCATAATTTTTTATGTCATGGCAAAGATAATAATGAAATGCATGTTGTAAAAATATACGAGTCCTTGATATTTCCCCACAACATTCATATGACCCATATTCTTATATTGTCTGAGTGCACCACCACCTCTAATGTATTTATCATCACAGCATCCCTGCAAGATGGGGAACTGCTATTATCTTGATTTTACAGAAAGGGAATCAAGGCATCAAGAGACTAATAGACCTGCCCATGGTCACCAGAAGGTTTATAACAGCAAAAAAATGAGCATGAATCTTCTACATTCCAGACTAGTATCAGATCACACTTCTTCTGTTATATGATGGCTGCATAAAAAGGATTCAATGTTGACAGCACCATCTTACTCTCAACATTTACTCTCAACACTTACACAAGGCTGGTTTCAGGAACTTCCCGCTGGATGGTCCTTAATGGTTCTGCATGGTAATTTGCCAGAATGGGATCATGTAGCAAAGATGGCTCTGATGGATGTTAATTATAGATGACCCTGTAAGAATTCTTTATTGTTAGTGTGATGGAGCAGCCATGGGCCCTTTAGCAATTGCCTGTCCATAACCTGGACCCAGCCCTCCTAGTGACTATAAGAGTCCTGAACTTTGGGAGCTCTGGCAGTTGGTGCCTGTTGCACAGAGCAGAACTGGGACAATCACTGAGCTCTCCAGGGTAGTTTAGTTTATTACATTTTTATGCCCCCACTCCTACTTCCGCAGCTTGGGGCGGCTTACAACAATAAAAATAATAAGTAATATAAAATTCAATATAAAACAGCATTAAAACATTAAAACTCAGTAAAAAGACAGAGAACCACACCCCAACCCCCACCTTTCCCATCACCCGTCTCCCTACCAAAGGCCCGGTGGAACAGCCAGGTCTTACACTGTCTATGAAAAGAGGAGAGGTCTATGGACAGGTGGACCTCCAGCGGGAGGAAGTTCCACAGCCACAGTGAGGCTATCAAGAACGCCTTCCTTATAGTCGAAACCCAGGGAACCCCAAGGAGGTCGCTCCCTGCCGACTGCAGAGGTCAATCCAGGACCCGGGGGTGAGGCGATCCTGCAGATAGCTGGGGCACAGGCCGATTAGCACTTTAAAGGTCAAAATCAACACTTTGAATTGGGCCTGGTAGACTACTGGCAGTCAGTGCAGAGAGCGGAGCACTGGTGTAATGTGCTCGCAATGACTCACCCCCCCCAAGGAGGCGAGCCGCCGCATTCTTCACCAGCCGCAGTCTCCAGACCGTCACCAAGTGTAGCCCCATGTAGAGCACATTACAGTAATCCAATCTTGAGGTAACAAAAGCATCCTAGAGCATCGGGCTATCTCCCACAACTCTGTGGTGCAGGGAGGGCACCGTGTGGGGGGATTGCAGGCTGGGCAACCCACTGGGTCTGTCTGAAGCTGACCCAGGTGGTGCTGCTGCAAGCGGGCGGACGCATGGGTGCACCCCCCGGAACAGCTCCATGTCTGTCTAGAAGCACCCAGTGAAATGGAGGATGAAGTGTGTGAGGTGGCTGTGTGTGAGGTGGGTCCCCAGTTGCTGCCTAGTAGCCTGCTGGGTTGACTCAGGGCCCAGGTATTGCTAGTCCTAAGAGTCAGGCTCTTAACAGTCAAGTAATTTAGAAAATGAATAAAAACTGGGGTTTCTTTTTAATAGCCTCCTGGTTTCTGAGCTTTGCGGTTACATCACACAATCCCTTTTTCAAAGTTTTCACCATGACCATGTGGTCTAAAAATTTACTGAGAAAGAAGGAAAGAAATTCTTACAATTTTATAGAGTTCCTCTGGCCAAGCAAAATTGCCTCAGGGGCTGCATGCGCCATGCAGTTTATGTGCCACATGTTCTTCACACCTGATCACTTTTATTGGTTCATCGCATAGCAACCATACGAGAAGGATCATTTAAAAATATTAAGACAATTTGCATCCATTAAAAAAATCATCTTTTTAGTAAAAGTGTTCTGATAGAAAAACAACAGTTTTAAAATAACAGTTGGCATTCTTGCTAAACCTTTCTTTTGTTGAACACATATTAAAATAATTTTTTCATGTTACACAATCTAAAGGAAACAGTGAGATCTTAAACATTTATCCATTGTATTTGGAAGTAACTTTAATGGGAAACAATATGAGCTTTTCATGGCTCAGAAGTGATTGTAAATGTTCAGGCTGTGGGTTAATTTTATTATTTATCATGACTCTTCTGCTCAAGCATCAATATTTAAAAAAAATCTGGTAAAGGTGTTAATAAAGTAATTAGGCATAAATCAGAGAATAAAATTATTTGCATACTTCCAGATTTTTTTGGGGGGGGGCGGGGAGTACTTACTTAGGCTGGGTTTTACGCTAAAGAATATAGCTTTCTCTTACCTAATATATTTTTTTGCCACCAAACAAAGGCAGCTATAGCTTAAAAATGAATGTAGCATCAAAAATGACTGAAAATTTATTACCTCACACCTGGAGAAATTGGTCCCTCTAGATTGTAGTCAGGGTTAACTGGTAAAGTAGGGTGGGAAAATGTCTGTTACATTTCTCTGCATTGTACCAAAGAATTAAACACAAGGAGTGTAATTCAAAAATATTTAGTAACAGGCTGCAATGAGTGTAACTGTGCAGTTAAAAATAGTGTCTGAAAGTGAAGTAATCTGCATTGGATAAAATTAATGAATCAGTTAATTGTTAAAGCAGGTCTCACTGCTGTGCTTGGAGCACTGATTTATCATTATTTCCAGCATGAACTAGCAGTTATCATTATTTTCAGTACAAATTGATATACATTGAGTGGTCTCTTTAAAAGTATTCTTTCATTTTGAATCAGACCCCTTCATATGAAATCATTCAAAATAAATAAGGGAATCATGTTATATATTTTGCAAACTTTACATTTCTTAAATGGTAACAAACTGTTGGGAGTAAACATATAAACAGGAGGGTTCCCTTTGATGTTACATGTCCTCCTGTTACTTACTAATCTGCCTCATTTGCATCTGGGGTAGCTGGGTTACTCTGGCTGGGATTGCATTGGGAGGGCACCCATTTACCACCTGCTTATTTAGAGCAAGCTTCCATCCTGACAGATCATTTCAGCTCTCAAATGAGGCTTGCTGATTGGCTGGCACAACAACCCTTTAAATATGGGTCAAAAGAACACTTGGCTTAATCTGCTTTCTCACTATCTCCTGTTAGTAAGCCTTCCCACTTACCCACCCCCAAATAGAGCTATGTTTAGTAAGCTGGGTTTTGTAAAGTGCAGTGTTATAGTTTTAAATGATAATATTTATTATGTTATAGGATTGGATAAGTTTTTAGATGATAGCTCTATAAATTGCTATAAGTCAAGTTGTTTGGGGGACACCACAGTGGATTCCCAGTGGTGGCAAGTCGCCCAACCACCCCCCGTGGTCCAGGAAGGCCCCGAACAGACGTGACGGGACCGGGACCATGACAGGGAATCGGACCGTCAGACCACGGCTCGGGGCAGCGCAACAGATGTGACACTGATTCCCGGCCATGGTCAAAACACCCAGAAGGCACCGGGGAGGTGCAGGAGGCAGACAATGCCAGCTGAGGGCAAAGGTAGCCAAAAGCGCCTACAGGGGACACCTACACAAGGGAAATGGGAAGGGAGGGGGAGGAGGGAGAAGAGCTGCTGAGACGGCACACACAGCAGGCACAGAGAGAACGAGGTCACAGTGGAACACACAGCACAAACACACGCCCGGACCCATACACACCCATTCGGGAAAGGAAGGGAAGGGGGGACACAGTGGGACAGACAACACACACGGCACAATGGGCACAGGGGGGGGGGGCAGGGACAGGGAGCAGAGGCGGGGAACCGGCCCAGGGGCAGGGCCGGACACGGGGAATAGCATCCAGAACCCCCACAACAGCACAGCCTGCACGGGCACCCCCACAGCTACACAGCCAGTCCTGGAATGGGGGACCCTGCATGGGCAGAGAATAGGCACAGGGGGAGGCCACACAGAACAGGGAGCGGCCCGGGAATGGTCTAGGAGGCAGACAGGCATGCCAAGTGCCAGCAAGGGTGCGATGGATGGGATGGAGGAGAGCCGGAGCCATGCAGCTGGTCCAAATACACACACACACCCCGGGAGGAAGCCGGGAGGTGCAGTCCGAGGGCCCCAGAACCCTGCGGTCACAAATTCACCCAAGGGGGGGGCACGGGCACAGGACGGATCGCAGGCAGACTAGGAAGGTCAGAAGCACCCCGGGGTGCTGGGTGCCAGCTCGGAGATCAGGACATGGAGAAGGCAGTCATGGAGGGGAACACTGGTTGCAGAGGCGGACGGGGGGGCCTGTGGAGGGGGCTCAGAGTCACAGGCAGGGGCAGTGGAACCCCGGGAAGCAGGCAGCACAGCAGCAAGGCCGGGACATCATGGAGGGAGCGGGCAGTGACCCATGGCATCAGGGCAGAAGCAGGAGATCACAGCAGGGGCCATGAAGGGGCCCAGGGCCGGGTGGCCCGCCAGGTGCATGAACTGGGGCCACTGAAGCATGCCCCAATGGTATCCCAGTGCTGCTATGTGGTGGGCGACCAGGTAGTACACCTCAAAGGGATCCTGCATGGCGAGCACCACCTGCACATCGGAACGGGACCACACACCAGCCAGCTCCACCACAGTGGGCTCTGACAAGTCATAGTAAGCAGCTGGGAGCCACGGAAGGTGACCCAGCTCCAACAGCCAGTGATAGACGGTCCCATGGGACTGCTTGTACCCACGAGCCCCATGAACACAGCCAAAGAAGGACACGGCCAGGGAGGGGCCCCCCTCTGTCAGACAGGCCATGTAGGCAGCCAGGCTACACACAGAGATGGCAGACACGGTCTCCGCCACCGACCACCCCACATGCACGTACCTCACCTCTGGGATGCGCCCATCGGGAAAGGGATGCAAGCCCAGCGTCTCCACATGCAGCCGGCAATCGTGGGTGCTCGCCTCATAGCCAAAGTAGCACAGCCCAGAGCTCAGACTTGCATAGGCACTGGTGAGGCTGTCCGGGCAGCTCAGGATCAATTGCACAACTGGGGAATGCCACAGGTCACACAGGGCCATGGTCTCACGGAAGGTCCAGCTATGGGGATCGCTGGGGGTGGATGGGCCCGTGAGCACCGGGGAAGCCCTGACAGCCATGGTCCAGCACGTGCCTGATACTAAATGTAAGGCAAGAGGGGCCCCACAATCCCTGGAGGGATGGGAGGGGAAGCAGGGGAGCTCCAAGGCCAAGCGATAAGGCCACAGGCCTCAACATTGCCCAGCTAATAAGTGAGGCCTGGGGTGCGGACCCAGCACAGCTGCTGGCACTGAGCAAACATACAGGACATCCTACACACAGCTCAGGGTGACAAGGTCAACAGGCAGCCAAAACACAGAGAGGTGGGAGGTAGGGCTGTAGCAGCATAACGCTGTGGCAGCTGTTACCAACGGAAACCTCTATTCCGCGCATTGTAGCACAGTTTGACAGAGACAGCTTTCTGATGGTTGCAGCTGCGGTTTGCCGCAGATGGTGCAGCAGCATTGCGACTGGTCAACGGAAGCGGAACTTTTACGGATTTCAATAAGATATGGCACTAACTCCCCTTTCCATCGATCACGGAATCTTTGTGGTTACCTGATCATTGTATCATGTTTACGCTGCCCGGAATACAAGGTACCGCGAGACCCGGTGTCATGATCAACTCTCGGACCCTGTTGACGGCACCCGCATGTCCAATTTCATTGGCTAGGGCTTTCCCAGAGAGACATGTCCCACCTTCACCATTAAGTATAAGTAGGTGTGTTTGTAGCTTCCTTCTCCCTCTTGATCCCCAATTGCAGTGAGAGTAAGTGACTGTTGGAGCCGCGCCACCAGTGTCTGTGTTTGTTAACACTCTGATCTTCTGCGCTCCATGACAAAACACCGCATCGCGACGCGAGGAGAGAGAGTTCTATCCCTTCCTAATTCATAACATACCATCGATTTTGGATAACATAAAGAAGGTTTTGTTTAAGTGCTCGAACTTTTCTGCTAATTCTGCTAAACTGTGTTTTATTTAACTGCTAATTTAGTGCTAAAGCAGCTAAAGTAATTCTGCTACAGCTACACTTTACATTTTCCATTATCCTTTTTTAAAAATAAATGTACACATATGTTGCTTGCTGCTACCTTTTTAGTGTTTACATATATGTTTATCGCTCAGTTTGTGCTTATGTTTATTTTGTTCTTGATAATGGCTGTTGGTTGGATGGATGGTGGGATCATTGGATTACTTGTGAAAACTGTGCTGTTGGTTTGACAACTGTGGCTGCCCTGATTATTTTGTTGTGAACGGTGGGCAAACGGTGACCGCAGCTATCGCCTTCCCCCCCTTGCTCTCCCATGACTGACTCCCCTAGCAGCCCCCCTCCCGCCTATTCCCACATGTGCTCTGGAGTCCCTGCTCCAGGTTCGCTGGCGGCTTTCGCGGCTTCAGCAGCTACCAGCTACGTCCCCCCCCTCCTCCTGGCTCACTATTGAGTGACTCTCCTGGCAGTCCCCCCCCCCTATTTCCCCATGTGCTCCAGGCTCACCATCAGCTTTCACGACTTCCGCAGCTACCGACTACAGCCCCCCCTCTTCCTGCCTCTCTATTGAGTGACTATCCCGGCAGCCCTCCCCCCCACCTATTTCCCAATGTGCTCCCTCCCAGCCCGATCCCCTGCTCCAGGCTCACCAGCGGCTTCTGCAGCTACCATCCCCCCCTCCTGGTTCTCTATTGAGTGACTCTCCCAGCAAGCTTTCCTTGTTTATGCAATGCAGGAGGGGGGCAGGGGGTCCGTTGTCCCTTCCCTGGTGCGTCCCGCAACCCACCGCAGTTTATGAAACAGCAAAATCAGGCAGTGTTTTTTTTAAAAAGAAAATAATTCCCGCCGTAGAGGCATGCCTCGAGGTTGCTGCCTTGTAAACAATGGTTCTGCAAGCTGGCTCCAAACATTCTCACAAATGGGACACGCTCGGGTGCCGTTATACATACAGTCATATCAAGCAGAGCTTACTAGTTTGAACAATCACACAAACGATGACAGTCTCGAGCCCACACGCAGTAAACAAAGCACCTTCCCGCTCATTCCAAACTACTTGCCAAAGGGTTGGCATTTGTGACAATGTTGAGAGCCATCGCGAAGGACATTGTTTACGACGCAGCAACCTTATGTTGTTCTTCAAATGCCGCTTCCCATTCCTTGCATCCCTACTGTGGATCGCCACCTCGGCTCTCCGGCTCCAGCTCGCCTCCATCCTGTTCATCGCACCCTCGCTGATGTGTGTATATAGTTATGTATGTATTTATATACATATGTGTATATACAGTTTCATTGCCTGTTATATTCTGAAATAAGCAATGTTTTAAAAAAAGAGATGTGCACTACTAGTATTCAATTTTTAAAATTATTATTATTAAAAAAAATTAAACAAAGTAAAAAACTTTCAACATATATAAGAATATAACATTCAAATAAAAATACAGAAAAAAATATTAACTGTTGTATTAATAAAAGATTTTTAAATTCCCCTTTTTGGGGGGTGAAACCGATTTACAAAGATTGCAACTATTACTGATCTTTTCAAAATAAAACCTTAATCTGGGATTAAAATTACAAAGGGTTCATTAACCCCCTCCAGGTTTGAAACCGCACTGGATGGCAAGTTGGAAGTTGGAACTTGGATTGGAAACACTCTCGGCCGGGGGGGGGAGGGGACGGGGAGTGGGGGGGAGACTTATAGTTTCCTAACTCTTTGAGGGGGTGGGAGACTGGGAGTTCACGTTCACTCTGTCCCAACCCTAGTTACTGCAGTTAGCTGTTTAGTGTTAACTGTTAACATAAGAAAGAGTTAGGCGTGGGCGTGGCGGTGGGTGTGTGAGTGAAAAAAGAAAGTGTCGCCCAGGACTGGAGCAGACAGACAGCAAGACCGGGCACCACACCCCCTTCTTCCTGTCTGTTGCCAGTTACCGCTCAGCCCACCAGTGCGTCTGCTCGCAACTTCACAAGCAATCAAATAGCGGAGACTCAGAGCACACAGCAGGTCATGCAGCAGGAGGCAGGACTCAGTGGAGGAGTGCTGCTGGTGCTGGGCTGTGTACTGTTTTTGAGTAAAATATTAAAAGTTAGCTACTGCGGAGAAGTCTGAAAAATTAAACTATAAATGAAACTTGTAGCAGAGTGAAAATAGGATGCACACAGCCTTGCCTCGGGTCTGTGTTGGCTAATTAAAGCATATTTGTTTTGATTACAAAATACGTTACATGAGCAACACAACAACAATGATTTTAAGATTAATAGAGAATTAATAGCCAATGACTGTATAATTTTGATCCCTGATTAATCAGGGAAGCGGGAGTAATCGTTTTAAAAAGTTTTAAAATAGTTTTTAAAAGTGGAGAGTTGCTTATATTTATTTTGTTACAATATTATATTTTTGTACGGGTTTTAAAAAGTTTTTTTAAACACTAATTTCTTCATATACTAATATTTATTTTCAATCAATTTTCTATTATTGTATATGTTTTGTATAGTTTATACCTGGTTCTGAATCTTTTATTCAGTAATAAAAAATTACTTGTGAATGAATAACAATATTTTTCACTTTTCTTTTTCCAATACATCCAACAATGCAAATTTGTGTATATTTATACACAATTATTAAATAAATATATATATTTGTATATGTGTATACAATATCTATACATGCATCTATATTCACATATTTGTATATATACACATCTGTGCATGCATATATACATGCCTGCGCAGAGGCATACACATATGTACATACACACACACACACACACACACTCCCGAGTCCAGGCCACACACACATATTTATATCGCAAATCAAGGAATCATGGTCATGAAGGGGTCATAGCAGATGCATGGCCTGGCGGGGTGCAGAGGGATCAGGGTGGGTGTATGGCCTGAGGAGTGCAGCGGGATCTGGGTGGGTGTGTGGCCTGGAGGGGTGGAGAGGGAAACTATGCATCCATAGTTGGGAATGGATAGTATTGGGAACTATGCATTTGAATAAATAAATGGGGATACCCATCAAATATGCATTATTCAGCCTACCATTTGTGGATTAGTCAATGGGCACTACTCATTTAGTATCCCACGAGTACTCATTTTGGCTTTAAAATGGGGGAGTGTGTGTGTGTGTGGATGCCAATGCCTACTTACTTTATAAGGCTAGAGGCTCTCTAGTTCCACTACTAGAGGCTAGTACCTCTAGTAGTGGAAAGTTGAAACACTCTTGGCGGGTGGGGGAGGGGACGGGGAGTGGGGGACTTATAGTTTCCTAATGCTTTGAGGGTGGGAGTTCAGGTTCACTCCCAACCCTACTCACTGCAGTTAGCTGTTTAGTGTTAACTGTTAACATAACAAAGAGGTAGGCGTTGCAGCGGGTGTGTGTGATGCAGATGAATGTCAGTCACTCAGCTCATCTTGTGACTGTGACTCCGAAGGCTTAGAGGGGGGGCCCATGCTTTCACATGGACAACGTGAAATAAAGCCCGCCTCCCTGTGTTAAATGCCTGTGGCTGTCAGCTGTCAGTCACATGGAAGGACTGTGCTTATTGGTGTGCATCCGTTGCTAATTAAATGACCCGTGTGGGCAAGGTGGGGCTGGTCCGTCTGGTTACAGCTTTAAGTTGTCTCTGTGTATATGGTGGGAGCATGGGAGGGGACGGTATCGGGCGGCGCAGCGCGCCTCAGTAAAAGCAGTAGAAACGCAGAGTGATCATTCTTGTTTTAAGTTAACAACTAAACAAGAAATAGTAATTGTAGACTGACTCAACATACAAAGCACTGTATGGACTTTATCATTCATGTCTTTATCATTCAGGTCTCTGAGTGTGACCACATACACAGGTTTAATGCTATAAAAAAACCCAGTCATGGTGGAACACTAAAGAAGGCAAACTTTCAATGATGCAGATGAATGTCATTCACTCAGCTCATCTCTCAGCTGTTCTGTGACTCCGAGTGCCTAGAGGGGGAGGAGGGGACACTGCTCGTTGTGTCCCGATAACACAACACAGCAATAATTTTATGATTAACATACAATAACAGTAATGTAAAAGAAAAAATAAATACAAGTGACACAGAACAGTGGGGATTTGAACCCGCGAAAAGACAACTTCAAATTATACAGCAAGTGGGAACCTTAACAAATATGTCACCATGCTGAATTGATTTTGCAGGAGTTGTGAACTACAGAGTTCTGACTTCTTCTAGACTGAGGAAGTGCACGGAATGAGGGTTGTGTAACAAACTCTTCTGCATGGGCTTCATTCCTTCAACTTTCTGTACCGGTCCGATGATGTAAAAAATTACTCAGTCAGCCAATACACAGGTCACCTTATATTTCCACCAGGAGTTTTGCTCAAAAAACTTTAGTTTGGAGGTCAATGTACGTTTACATAAAGGATCAATTTACCATTAAACAAAAAGACCGCTCCTTGAACTCCCACCCAGAACATGTGCATATATGTATTTGAGAAGAATGGGCAATGATTGTGGCACAGAGGGACAACACAACACGAGCAGTCAGCAGTGCACACAGCACACACATACGCAGCAGTGCAGCAGTGCCGCATACTCCCTTTGCAGAACCGCGATAAACGCTCTCATATATTAAATTGGCGGATGGCGGAAAAAGGCTGCCGATTGTACGTGACAACGGTGACGATCGGAAAAAGCAATAAAGCACATAAATGCCGCATCTGCGGATTCTTGTAACAGTAAATGCAGAATCGCGGAGGTTCCGAGCAGATTTCCGCAGGGCACAACATCGGATGCCGAGTTTTAGGAATGGAATTGCGGTGCGGTAAAGGCTCCTGCCACATCACCTCTAGTGGGAGGTGATGACAGCAGGAATGCAGCTGCAGGCCACACATGCCTGGGCACAGGCTGGACCATGCACCAGACCCCGTGCAAGGACCGTAGGTGTGCACAATGGGGCGCCCACTGCTGCCTCACCCCTGTTGCCCTGTGGGAGCCGGCCCAGCCGGCTGGGGGGCGCAGAGGTGACCTGGGACCCCTTGGCCGGTATGCAGGGCACGAACAAGGGGTGTAGCGACACGTGCCCCAGCCTATAACGGGTGCAGCTCCAGCCCACCTGGGCCACCGTTCACCATGGAGCTGGGCCAGTTGGGCACCTGCGGGATGCACCTAGCAGTCTGCGCTGAGTGGTACCGCTCTTGAACGGACCTTCTGCGCATTCAGATCGCCGAGGTGCACCTGGCCACCTAGCTGCGGGTGAGCATGGCCTGGAGCACTGCTAGAGCCCGGTGAGCCCACCACAGTCACAGGCGCTCCCTGGCCCGGCTCAGGGAGGTGCCCAGAATGGGCAGGCAGGCCCTCATCCAAGCCTGGCAGCGGGCTGCAGCGCTCTGCGAGGCAGCCAGCCAGCTCCAGTGGCAGAAGGAGACCATGGGCCACGCTGCCCAGCTCGCGGCTATGGGTCACAGAGCGGGCACCGGGGTGGTGGGCCAGGGCACTGGCTCAGTGAGATGCGGCAGCCTGGAGAGCGCACTTTTGGATGGACAGGCACACCCTACTGCAACTCACGGAGCTGTTAATGCCCTGGCTGGAGCAGCAGCACACCCCCATGCAGATCCCCATTCCCATGGCCCAGTGGGTGGCCATCAGGGTCTGCGTACTAGCAACGCTTGACTCCTGCCGGTCTGACTCATAGCATTTCGGTGTCGGGGTGAGCACCATCACCGGTATCCTGCGAGACATCTGTGAGGCGGTGGAGAGCATGTTCCTGGACCAAGTGATCCAGATGGTGGATCAGGCAGGTGTGATGGTCGGCTTCGCAGCTGGAAGGTTCCCCAACTGCATGGGTGCCGTGGACGGCTCCCACATAGAGATCCTCTGCTGCTCAGGTGGAGAGGCTGTGGAATATGTCAACAGACACAGGTACCACTCCCTGCAGCTGCAGGCTGTAGTGGACCATCGGGGGCAGTTCATAGACATTTTCCTGGGCCACTCAGGGCGCAGCCACAATGCCCGGATCATGACCATCTCCCCCTTCTATGTCCGGATGTACCGCAGAGACTTCACGGACATGGAAATGACCTGGATCGAGGGGGTAATGATGCCCCCCTGCATCCTGGGGGACCCGACCTACCCACTCACCCGGTGTCTGATGAAATCGTACCTGGTCGCCAGAACCCTGTGGAGGCACTCTACAATACCTGCCTGTGTGCAAGCAGGACCATGGTTGAGAGGACTTTCAGGGCCCTCAAGCAGCGCTGGAGGAGCCTCGCGGGCCGGCTGGACTACACAGTGGAGACCTCCGCCCTGGTGATCGGAGCCTGCTGTGTGCTACACAACATGTGCGAGACCGATGGGGATGTCCTCGACTACCCCATGCCCCAGCACCCTCCCGGCCCTGTGCCTCTCTATGTGAATGCAGAGAACCCCTTGGGAGTACCAGTACGCAAAGTGCATCCGTGCAGCCCTGGCCAGGCAGATCAGCTGGGAGGTCGAAGTGTGAGGGCGCACACCCCAGTCTCCACCACCCTGGGGCCCCCGCCAGCACCCTGGGCATTCCCCTCAACACCCACCCACCCTGGGCCCATGAACAGAACCACAGAGGCGACTGTGGTGCCCGTACATTTATTGTGACCACCACCTACAGGTGCCCCACCACCACCACCACCCAACTCCCGGTGCCGTGAACCCCCCCACCTCAGGCCACCCTCCCCCGCAGTCCCCCACATCTCTGTGGCCTCCCACTCAGCTACCCTGTGGGTGCCATGGATCTCTGGGAGCTCCCCTCCCCCCCCCCGCTGTCCAGTCCCCAACAGTGTCCTGGGAGGCCTCGGTGTCCTGAGGGGCAGGCGGTGGTGGGAGGGAGGGCAGGCCCAGGGCTGGAGTGGCCCCCCTAGGCAGCTGCTCCCCCGGAGACATGCAGGGACCAGGAGACAGATGCGCGGGCCCAGCGGTCGTGCTGGCGGCCGGGGCAGTGGTGGAGGTGTTGGGGGTGCCGAGGGGCCTGGCATCAGGGTCAGGGAGGGCAGGTTGCCCAATGGGGAGGCTGCCATCACGTACGTGGTCATGTTCTCCATGTGGAGGAGCAGCGAGGTGCCGATGTTGTGGGAGCAGTCCATCTTGGCCGAATGCTCCCTCACCATCCTGTCGATGGCCAGTTCCAGCCGCCCAAACGCCTCCACCTGCCTGCTGTGCTCTTGGTGTTCCCGTCTCCGTTCCAGTCGCACCTCCGCCTGCAGCCTCCGGTCCCTTGCCTCTGCTTGTTGCAAGGCCCTTTCTGTGGCCACCTCCATCTGATTGATGGCCACGATCATCTGCTTGCCCTGCTTGGTGGTTGAGCAGACTATGTCCTCTGCCTGCTTCTCCCTCTGGCACCATACCCATGCCTGGTGCTCCCTCATCCGTCATGCCGGGGGCATGGGGCTGACTTGCTGGGGCCTGTCATGTCACCCTGTTGGGGTACATATTAGGGGTTGGTTAGGTGCCCCAGCCACCCACCCACTACCCCGTGGCATGGCTGGGGGGTCATGCCCCCCCACTTGGGTTGGCAGCCAGTTCCTTCCTCTGGTGGTCCCCTGCTCCCGGGCTCCCCCTCCCCTGCACTGCATTCCCTGGGTCCCCTGCCAGGCCTCCCCAAGCACCCTCTCCCCCCCCACTTGCTGGTGTGCCTCACCTGGGACCTCTGACTGCTCCTGGGACTGCTCTCTGCCATCCTCCTCGCCCGCCTGTCACAGATGTCAGGGTGCACCATGCCCTGTGGGGGTATGGGAGGGATTGGGCGGGGGTGAGCTGAACGTGTCCCCCTGGGCCCCCTTCCCATGGTCTTGGGTGCCCGGGGTTGCTGGGGATGGCCCCATGCCCCCTCCCCTTGGCCCATCCCCCAGTCCGTCTCCCCTCTCACCCCCTTGCTTACACTCGATGTCAGTCTCAGAGCCCTCTGAGGCTGGTCCTTCTGTGTTACTGGGGTTCCCCTGTGTCCACTGACTGAGGGTAACCAGTGTGCCAGTCTCGGATTCTCCCAGTCCGGACAGGGGCTGGGGGCTCTTGGGACTGGTACACGAGGGGGGCCTGCTGGTCCCCGAGGTCCCGGGGCGTTACTCTTGGGGGGCGGGGCCCCTGGAGACAGTGCCTTCTAGGGGGGCAGCGTGGGAGGGGGTACCTTGTCATGTTCCCTGCTCTGGACCACAGTGCTCCCCACAAGGCATGGGGCAACAATGGAGCCCTTCATGTGAAGGATGCAGTCTAGGGCATCATAGTAGGGGGCATTTCGGGCTCCATGGCTGGACCACTGGTTGTTGTCCCTGATGGCTTTGTACGCCCTCTTGAGCTCCTTGACCTTGGATCAGCACTGAGCCACGGTCCTGTGGTGCCCCGCCGCCTCCATGTCCCGCACGATCTCCAGGTAGACCTCGTTTCTCTGGTTGACCACTAGCTGCAGTTGATGCCTCAGGGTCCTCCAGATCCTGATGAATTCCTGGGTTTCCCTGTGCCCCCATTACTCCCCTCAGTGGTACGCTCGTCTCCCGTGTGCACCCTCCTGGTTCTCCTCCTCCTGCTCCTCCTGCTTCTCCTCCTCCTCCTCGACCTGGCCAGCACCCGCTGCCTCTGGGGGCTCGGGCTCCTGGGCCCGTTTCAGTGTCTGTGGGTCATGGGGGGGGGGAGGTTGGTTTCCGGGTTGCCTCAGCCCCGCGGCCCTTCCCCCTGTCCCCCCCGCTGGCCCACCTGCCTCTCTTGGTGCCCCTGTGCCCTTGCACCCCCCCATTTGGTCCCCTTACCTGTTTCCAGGGTGCCTCTTCCCCTGGACTGGTTGTCATCTCTGGGGCGGCCTGTTCTGGCTGCTGCTGCTGCTGTTGCTGCTCCACCACCTCCATGTGCACCATGACCACCTCCTCCACCTGCGCCTCCTCCTCCACCTCCACCTCCCTTGCTCTCTCACCCTCCCCTCTCCTCTCCCTTCCACCTCGCTCCATCTCGCCACATCCCCCTGCTGCTGTGTGCCCTTTAAATCTCCCTCCCCAGCCTGTGTTGTTGCTCATTGCCTGCCAGCGACACTGCGTGCTTTGTCCCCTGCTGGGAATCATTTTGCTTGATTCCGGCCGGTGGTTGCCATTCAGACATTACTTTTTGTTGTTTTCCAGTGGGAATTGCTTTGACCATGCTTTCGGAGATGGTCCGGGCCCGAGCTCCAGAAGGGTGGTTAATTTTGTCCCCTGTTGGGGACTGACTGTGGTGAACATCTGGCGGCCACCGAACAGACGTTCAGGGTCCTTTGGTCCCGCTGCGGGGTTGAGTGTGATTCATTGTGGTTGACTGTGATCTCGTAAGTCTGAAAACACCCATAACCTCTGACTGTCGGGAGTTGAGAGTAAATAGCAGGAGGTGGGTCACTCCATTATTTATTTATTTAAGAAATTAAGAATTTAAGAAATTATGGCCTGTTGTGTACTTTTCTGGAGCAACCAATGGTGGCCACTCTTGGAGACAGGATGCACTCGCATCTTGTGTGTGCTTGGTGCGTGTGTGCAATGCACACACCATGTGCACACTTAGTATGTGTGCACTGCACACAACATGTTACCTGCATCATATGTGTACTGCATGCACATCACACACATGGACCTTGGCTTGGTCCTTTAGACTATTACACCTATTTATTGTTTTTTGTGAGGGGTTATCTTTAATATTTTCACTTTTATATTAATAAGCCAATGGGCTTTACAGGTGGATTAAAATAACAAATAGTTTATTGCAGCAAGCATACAAAGTAATGAAACCTAGCTTCCTAAGGGGGTGGGAGTCAGAGACTGGGGGTATTTCCAGACGTTATGAGATCACGATCAACCACAGTGAATCCCCTGTGATGGCCATGATTCCCGTAATGTCTGATGTGTGTTCCGCTAGATGTTCACCCCAGTGAACCTCCGGTGGGAAACACACTGACCACGATTCTGGACCTCCGGCCACCTGGAAGTCAAGAATTGTGGTGGGATCGGGCCTGAACTGTGGTTGGATTGGCCATGATCCGGAAAGGGCCGAAGGTAACGTCTGTTACCTTCAGCCCTGCTGGATCGTGATCCCGACCACGGGACGGGATTGGGCGCAGCAGCCGGATTGGCCGCTGTGCCCACCCATCTCCCAGAAGTCGGGCGACCGGAGGAGTGCGGGGGGGGAGGGCTGTGTGACCACACATCACCCCACCCCTTCCCGCACAGCCCCGCCCCCTCCCCAATCCCCCTCCAGAATCAGACCAGCACGTCTAAAGGACGGCCAACCTGATTACTGACCGGGATTCAAAACGGATCCCAGTTCGTGGTTCAGCGTGGCAGGCCTCCGGGCCCATCACATCTGAAATACCCAATGTTTGATGTAAGTCAATGGGATTTTTTGGATACAAAAGGAGCCCTATCTCCCCACTATGGAGCTGAAACTTGCTTCTCGCTTTCTCGCATTTTCTCAATGAGAATCAGGATTCTCAGCTCATTCTTGCAAACGAGAACAGTCTGAGAAATGCTTGGATTCTCACCAATAAATGAGAGAATCTTTAGAACGGCCCTCCTCTGCACTCAAACCCCATCTGACTCTTCTGGCTGCCCATCTGAGTCAAGGACTGCTCTCCCCACTCAGCTTCTCTGTGGGCGAAGGGGGGAAGTGAGGAGGCCGCCTCCCCTCTTGGGGAAAAAAATAAATAAGAAAAACAAGCTGTTCTGTGCATGCATGACCCCTTTCCAAAGTGGCATCGCCACCATTTTGGAAAAGGGCAGCGAATCTGCACATGCATAAACGGCGCTGCATATGCGCAGAATGACTGCCTTTTTCCAAAATGGCAGTGATGTTGCTGGAGTCATTTTAGAAAATGGCCACACACATGCAGAATGACCCCGGCAGCCATTTGTACATGCACAGTGATTTTAAATTTTTTGGGGGGTGAGATATCTCATGAGATTTCACACCGTTAGTGAGATCTTCTCAAGATCTCACTAAGGGTATTTTCAGACGTGACGTTGACACGGTGAACCACGGTGAATACCCACCTGTGGTCACCGTGTCCCGTACGTCTGTTTGCGGCGCGCCAGATGTTGGCCAAGGTCAATCGGCACATGGGGTTCGTTTGAACCACGCTTCCCGGGCTAGCCGGGGGAAGGTCCCGGGAAGCGTGGTCAAACGGACCCCGGGCCGTGGCCAAGTAAAAGTAACGTCTGGCCGCGTGCCACGGCCCGGGATCCCCGGCGGGATCCCGGGCCATGGCACGATCGGCCGGACGCGGCGGCCGCATTGGCCCCGCCGCCCGCCCGTCTCCTCGGAGGGCGGGCGGCGGGGTGCGTGGAGGGGGCGGGGCCGTGCGGCCTCACGTTGCGCCGCGCGGCCCCGGCCCCTCCCACTTTCCCCGCCGGGATCCCCCCGGCACGTCTGTTGTGCCGTTACGGGGTGACCCCGGTGGGGAACGAAGCCGGTGGTGCCGGTACGGGGCCAAAGGGCCCCGGATCGTCTGAAAGTACCCTAAGAATCTTCAATTCTTGTAATAATCAAACTGATTCTCATTTCAGCCACCAGGCACACCTATTTTATTGAAATTTTGGTTCCTTATCTATTGTCCTCCTTCCCTTCTACCAAATTTAGCTAACACCAGCCTGGAGGATCAAAAGTTAAGGGAGAACATGCCCATGAACTTGTGTGCATGCACACAATGATTACACAAGCTTTCTTTGCATAGGAAACCCAGGTAAAACAGCTGAGGTTAGGATGTAGTTGGGGAACATCATTTTCATTTTTCATTTTCATTTTTAATTCATACTCCACACTCTCCCATCCAAAGGCGGCTCGAGGCGGCTCCCAACATATCATAATACAAAAATAAGGTGCACAATACACCTATACAATCCCTCAATAACAAAACAAAACCCCTTACAATTTAAATAATACAACTCTAATAAATTCAACATTAAATGCAACGGTACAACAACATATCACCCTCCCCATTAATCTCCTAACACTCCCAGTATCTAACCACCTTCTTTCACTACTTCCAATCCCCCACCCTGCTGCCACCAGGGGGAGGGGAGGCTCCTCCTATCCTCATGTTCTCACCAGGAGGGAGGGTCCCTTCGCGAGCTATATACACATATTCCCCTTCCCACCAAATACTCATAACCCCAGCCCCAGTCATTGGGCCCAGCCAAAGGGCACGCCCCTTTGGACGTGCGCCTTCGGCACGTGCCACCGGCATGGCTGCTGACCACTTGCAGAGCTTGTAGGAGTGGCCCAGAAGCTGGCTGTCCCAGGCCCCACCCCCTTGATAAAAGCGGAGGCGACAGCCTCCCACTCCAGCCGCCAGGTATGCATGCCTGAACCCGCCCACACCCAGGCTCAGGGGGAGGAGACAGTAAACACCCCCTCTTCGGGGGGGAGGCATGATAACTGCCCCCAACAAGCACATCCCCACAAATAGGGAGGGGCCAACCACACTTGTCCTCTTCTTCTTCCGCCGCCTCCACAAAGGGTCTTAAACACCACACACACCCATGCAAAGTCTCAAGGGGAGGGGGGGGCTGGCCACAGTCAATCCCTTTGTCCAGGGTAAACCCCTTGTGTGACATATCTCCACCGGCTCCGCTGTTACCAGTACCGGCACAGGCCCCTCTCCACTCTCCTCCGCCACTCCTGTTCTCTGACCAAGCTGGGGCCAGGCTGCTCAATGTTCCTGCTGCCCCTAAACATACATCTGTTTAGCCCTTTTAATTGTTTGAAAGACAAGTCATTAAATTTCTTCTATAGGAAATTGATGGCCCAGATAACATCTTTTATTAGACCAACTTCTGTTGGGCTACACAGAGTCAGGGTCGGCCCCAGAGTTTGTGAGGCCATGTGCGAAGTCTTGGTGCGGGGTCTAATTTGCATAATTAGATGCCACCTAATTATGCAAATGTGTAAATTTACATACAATTTACTTCCTCTGGACAGGAAGGATTCCCATTCTCCACACTCCGAGCAACCATTGAGAAGCACAGCCTTCCCATGCTTCCCCCCCCCCCACCGGTTTGGCACCCCTTGGCTGCCTTATCTGGCACTCAACTGAGTGGCCATAGACAAGCATGGCCTCCTAATGCTTCCCCTCTCCCCCACCTCCCCAGCTGAGCATCTACCACCACTCCCCAGGAGTGCAGGTGCAGCTGGGCGGACTGCGTCCACTGCCTTACTGGAGGAGGGCATGAGTTTAGCCAATCTGGCCTCCAGGGCCTGTTGCTTCTTGCTGCCGGTGCCTTGTGCACACATGCAGTGTGACCAGTCCAGAAGTGCTATTATCAAACACAGCAGACACTCAAAATGCAGCTAGCTTATTAAGCGCATTATGCCATGAAAAAAGAGAGAGAGAGAGAACCAATTCAATTGTGCCTCCATAATCAGTTCATGCTGCCCCCACCCCATAACCAGTTCATTTGCACCCCCACCCCCATAAAATCAATTCATACTGCCCCCCACCCATAACCATTTAATTTGTGCCCCCGGGCAGCGTGAATTAATTATATGGGGGCGCAAATGAACTGATTATGGGGTGCAGGTTTAAAGACATTATTCCTGTTAGCAATAACTTCATTAAGAAAAGTTATTGAAATAGCAGCCATAATAATCTCAGAACCATATTTGAAGATTTATTTTCCAAGATAGAATAGATATTGCTTTACATCCTAAATTCCTACCTAAGATAGTATAAGTAAGATAGTTGTGAGAATGTGTCCCTTTTTACACGGGCCTCTCCTACCCATGAACACGCAGATTTCTGTGTGTTCATGGGTGGGGGAGCCCCATGTGAACGATGCGGTGCATGAGCTCATGGTGACTGGGGGTGTGCGCCTGCCTAACATGCATCCCCACTCACCCCCCCCACTCGTCCCCACGCACAGAGCAACCGGGGGAAACGGCGGTTACTTTGTGGGTGTGGATGAGTGGGGGGGTGAGTGGGGATGTGTGTGCAGCCATGTGCATGCCCTGTCCATGCACTGGCATGCCTATGGACCCCCCCCACTCAGCGGAGCCATGTAAAAATAATGTGTGAGGAGCCACTCAAAGAAGAGCTGAAGGTAAACAAGGTTCTTTGAGATGTCTCTAAACATTCTCACAACACCCACCCTTCCAGCCCCGCATAGAATTTTTTCCTTATATTTCTAGAAAGGGTCGGAAGGAACTGTCATTCTGAGGGGGAGAGTGCTTTTTATACTAGAGGAGCGTGAGACCATCACGTGGTCTATTATTTGAAGAGGATTAGCATGAGGAACCCAGTTGTGAGAATGCTAGGTGCCATCTCGAAGAACCTGCTTTACAAGGTAATAACCTTCTGATCAGCACATGGGGAGGAGTTGTGTGTTCCCCGCTGCTGCAGCGCTACTAGAAGGCAGAGGCAGGTGAGGGATGGGGACCTGAGCCAGGGAGGGGAGGCAGAAGAACCTATTGGGGGAGAAGCTGGCTGCAGCCTGCTGCCCAGCCATGCAAGTGCGTGTCCCCAGTTAGCTGCGGGGCCATGTGCGACTGCACATGTGGCACATGCTGGGCCCGGCCCTGTACAGAGTCTTTTCTTAGACATGTTGTATGCTCTCACCAACAGAAGCTGGTCCAATAAAGGACATCATCTGAACTCCTACTTTCTCCCCATCTGTTACATTTGGTACTAACACAACAACACTGTGCCAACACAGCAACACTTCCTGACACTTTTTGTAGACTTAGGAAGTTAGCAAAACTTACTCCTGGAGACTGCTATGATTTGCACTTTTGGCATCTTTAATGTACTCCTTTAAATTAAAGCATTAGTGACAATCTATGTACACTGGCCAGGCTGGAAAGAACAAATGCAGAGCTGAACAGACATAGGCCCATGTTTGGGTCCGGGTCCCGTACACCTGAAGTTATGCAATTATGCCAATATCACAGCTTCGATTTTAAAAATATCCTAGCATTCTTGGTTGCAAAGGAATGCTTGAAAATTGGAATGAAAGAAAACAAGAGTCAGTGTCGTGCTATTTGCAGGTATCATAACAGCACTGTGAACTGTGACCTTCCTGATCATATTAATGGAGCACTAACTCCAAGATCCAGTATCAACAACTTGGAGGAATCCCATTATTGCTTTTGCCTTTACAAGGGAAGAGTATTCTACTATTATAAAGAAATATTTGTATCTTCTTTAAGTTGTTTTAACTTGCTGATGGAAAGGAGAAATCACTGACTGATGGTGGGACCAATCCCCGCAGACCACCACCCGGTTAGGAGACTGCAGCTGGTGCAGAATGTAACCTATCTGTGGAATCGCCTCATTCTCTGTGGCCTGGATCGGACCCTGCGGTCTGCCGGGAGCACCCTGCTCCGGGGGGCGATGATAGGGAGGGTGTTCTCGGTGGCCGCTTCCAGGTTGTGGAACTCCCTTCTGGCCAGAGTGGATAAAAATCTATGATTTTCTTTAAAAAAATAAAATTAAATCCAATTTTTAAAATTTGAATTAGATTTTTTAAATTTAAATTGGATTTTTAAATTTTTTTAAAAAATATTTAAATACTAAATTTCTCATTTCAAAAATAATGTGGTTAAAATTAAATCTCAGCACAAGCATATTTAACCTACACTTACAATCTCTTAAAAATGAATTAATGGCTCTCAATCACACAGATTTAAAGACTCCTTTTAAGAACCAATTTGCTCACTTCTCTCAAATTATGAATATTATAATTTAACCCTTACCTATACTTGCTAATCAAACATAAGCATTCATTTCCTTTTCGTCTCATGAAAATGGCTTTAGTCTGCCCAGTAACTACCAACTGTTGCTTTTTGAAAGTTTTGGGCACTTAATTTCTAAGCATAGCAGACTGTCACATGTGCAGAGAGACAGGGCTGTAATGAGCAAACGTCTTACTGGATAATTCTTTGTTGTTGTGTGATCATGGGGTGAGGGACTAATATGTATGTGATTTACTTCGTAACATGCCTAATGTACTCACTGTGTCTGTGCAGCTTGACACAGATGATGAGTAAAGGTATCCATTAAATAAACCATGTATTATGTACTATTTCCTAAAGTTAGTGAAAAATGAAAATCAGGTTATCTAAAAAATTATGCAAAGTATACCTTCCTAGATGGTGTAATATTGAGCTGTATATTAACATGTTTTAGTTGTCAGATTTACACCATTGTTTAGGACATATCTGTGAAGTAGTATCCGTGAGAAACTTGATTTAAATCAATGATTTAAATTTGTTTTTTCTCTTGATTTAAATCAATGATTTGAATTGCCTTGATATAAATCAATCTACCCTGTTTCCAGCAAAGGCCCGGGTAGCCCCGGACCTCACCTCCTTTCATCGTAGTTGTAAGACATGGCTGTTCCTCCAGGCCTTCAGTGAGGGTGATGGGTAGGGTAACGTGGGATGGGGTGGCTAGGGGTTTTAGGCACCCTCATTAGTTTTAATGAATTTTGTATTGAGGCTTTTAATGTTTAATTGTATTTTGTTGGCTTAAAATATGTTTTATCTGTAAGCTGCCTTGAGCTGCTTGATTGCTAGCGGGGTGAGGTATAAACATTTATAATAAATAAATTAAATAAATAAATAGAATAAACTATTCTGCCAAGCAAGTGGCATGATTACATCTGGTGAGCCTTGATCTTATTTAAGCTCCAAGGCTTCCATCATTCCTGATTATAGTGCTGAGGAGGCAAAACTCATTCACCTGGTCCACTAGGTCAGTTCCTACTTTCACACGATTGTCTTTGATTTTCCAAGTGGCCAACATGCATTATTTTCTTTTAGATCACATCAGTTTAAGGCCGATTTTTACTGATTCTTTTTTGAGGATGATCAGTGCATGTGCTGGCTGTCCCTTTATATTTGCTAAAAGAACAATATCACCAGCAAAATCCACATCTGTCATGGGCTGCCTGCCGAGCAAAATTTCAAATGCACTTTGTGCCATTACTGCATCAACCTGATAGTCTAAGCAGCAGTGAACACAGAGCCTTGCCTCACTCCTGAGTGGATAGCATGTAGAGCTGCAATCGGGTACCGGGCCAGTTGGGCACCTCATCGAATTTGGGGTGCCCAACTTTCCCTGGTTGCGTTCGGACACTGTCTGGTACCTGAATGTGACCCAGAAGGCTACCTAACTTCCCAGACTGACTCACCTGAATGGCCAGGTTGCCATTCCTCTGGTCTGGACTCCTGGCTCCTCCCTGCTTCTCACCCCTAGCCCACCACCCTCAGCATTTTCTGAGTGGGGGTGGGAGTGTGGAGATTCCTTTCAATGTGTGTGCGCCCCCCTAGTGAGTCCGTCATTCCTTGGAGGACCAAAAATGGGGGTGCACACACTCCATTGATATGAGTCCCACTGGGGATGGGGGACCCATTAGGAGGGTGCACGCAGATGGGAAAAGGCCTCCTTGTTCCCCCTCTACTCAGAAAAAGTCGAACGGAGACATTCCCCACTCATCTGATCACCGTGGGGGCCAGGGAGAAGCAGAGAGCAGCCAGGAGTCCAAAGCAGAGGAGCAGCAGTAGCCTGGTCAGTGAGGTGAGTCAGTCCAGGGAGCTGCTGGTGCTGGGACTGGTGTCCTGGGCATCCTGGGATGCCCCAGTAATACTCGCATTTTCACGCACCTGCTACTCAATGGGGGGCCTGGTACCCTGTTGGGTGCCCACTAGGGGTGCCTGAAAATGTGGGTATTACCTATGGGTAGCTAAAGTGCTGCCCGCTGCAGCTCTAATGAGTTGTTTCTTTTGTTAATATCTTTGGCCGTTTTTATGCGAGATGCGGGAGCACGTGGGGAGGGTGTGCATGCCGCAACATGGATGCCGGTGCACATGGGCACACACCCACGACTCACGCATCCCCACTCATGGAGCAACCTCTATTTTTGTTGGTTGCTCCATGAGTGGGGATGCGTGGGTCATGGGAGCGAGCACGCACCCCTGCTAACCGACCGCGGCATGCACACGGGTGGCGCCCACTCATGCTCATGCAGCAGATCTGAACTTGTTCAACCAGTCGACAAACCTACACTTATATAAAAGTCTCATCTGTAGTATCCTCCTGCATGAAAATGAGACATGGATTATGACAACTAAACTAGCTGCCAAAGTAGATGCAGCCAGTATACAACATTTGTGAATCATAGAGCAGGAAAGTGGTCCCAATTTAGAAAAAAATACTTTTATTTGAACTCCAATGGTACATCCACCATCCTTCCTCATTGATTATTGCTTAAAACATTACATTTGATTTTTTGTCAGCTAAGGGTTCAGTCCTCCACCATTAAAGTCAATGGGAGCTGAGTCATTGACTCCATTGGATGGAGGGTTGTGGTCCAAGTTGCAGTTTGTTACTGACCCAGAGGATGGCCTAAGTTGAGATGGATGGAGCACATTCTAATGCTCCTTGAATTGGCACCATTTTAATTAAGGACTTCCCTTGGCAAAAGACTGATCAGAACCCAGGCCGTTGGTGAAGCTCCACTGGCTAAATAGGTGATATGAGAAAGGATGATTCTAATTTAAAAAAAATAAATTGAAAAAATGTTGCAATACTAGAAAAAGTAGGTCTTCTTCCAAAGCAAAATAATTAACTTTGGGTAATTTCAGACGTGCCAGGCCCGGAGGCCCGCCACGCTGAACCACGCACCGGGATCCGTTTTGGATCCTGGTCAGGAATCAGACCGGCTGTCCTTTAGACGTGCCAGCCTGATTCTCACTGGGGATCGGGGAGGGGGTGGGACTGTGTGGCGCAACATGTGGCTGAACGACCCCCCACACAACCCGCGCTCCCCCGGCTGCCCGCCCTCTGGGAGACAGGTGGGCACAGCGGTCAATCCGGTCGCTGTGCCTGATCCCATCCTGTCCTGTGGTCGGGACCATGATCCAGCCAGGTGGAAGGTAACAGATGTTACCTTCGTCCCATCCCAGATAATGGCCAATGCGACCATGGTTGGGGCCCGATCCCACCACGATTCTGGCCCTCTTGGCGGCTGGAGGTCCAGAATCGTGGTCATTTTGATTCCCGCCAGTGATTTACTGGGGTGAACATCTGGTGAGAATCAAACAGACATAACATGACAAATGGCCACCACAGGGGATTCACTGTGGTTGACGGTGGTATCGTTACATCTGAAATTACCCTTTATGATTGGGTGTCAAGTATGGATATTTTATTTTAGATTTTTCTTTTTCTGTAAATAAGTGCCATGTGTTGTTATTATTTGTTTTATTTGTTGCATTTGTTATGGTTTTGGCTAAACAATAAATGTATACATACATTGGGTGTCAAGAAATAAAATGTATGTTGTCTAAAAATTAACAGACATTTGAGACAGTTTTCACTCCTGGCCTCCATTATAGAGCATGACCAGTCACGAGTTAGTACATCGAAGACTATTTGTTAACGAGAAATGTACACAGAAAAATCTTTATCCATTTAACTACAAATGTAGTAATTGTATTTCATGCATTCCAGTTGCGTTGTAGCAAAACTGTGGCAATAAATCTAGCAGAATCCAGTGGTTTACATAGTGCTTTGTAGCATTTAGTAGAATAAATGAAGTAAAGTTCTTTAAGAAAATGTATTTTATATTTTAAAATAACGATACTACCATTTAATATACTTCCCCCTCAAAATAAAGCTGTCTTAAAAGATGCTACCTTTTCAAACACGTTATCATTCTAATCAAAAGTGATCCCAGTGTTCAGAAGATTACTGTAGATTACCCTCTACATTCTTGCTTTGGTAGGTTTTGAATGCTGTTTCTAAGAGGCCTACACAATGTAAGCATTGATTAATAGTGTCTCCTTACCTACCACAGAGGTTAAGCAGGGATAAAACCAATCAAAGGGAGGGTAAAGAAGAGGACTAGAAAAAGGTGAAGAGTTAGTGTGTTTAGAGAGCATAGAAGATACAAATTCAGCTTGTGCCAGAGCTCTCCAAGGAACAGGATTTCAAGTTTCTGTTGACGGAGTTTATGACAAGAAGCATTTACCGGGCTCAAAAAAATAGTCTGTTTTGCTCCTTTATTACATTTTTTTCAGGGAACAAGATGTGGGAGAAACTTTGGGTAAAAACAGATGTGACAGTAGCCCGCTGTGGCCCGCTTCATCATTTTGTGGCCCAAACCTTACCTATGCATTTGTGCAGACATCGCCAGATGTTGGCCCAGGATTGCCCCAGGCCATGTAGGTAGCTACCCCAGGCTCTGACCACAGGAAACCTCTGAAGTCACAGCTTGGACTAAGGCCTGCCCAACCGGACTAATGCGGGTCACAGCGAGCTATTATGTCTGTTCGGGCTAGCCGATATGGCTGCCCATCATGGTGGAGGGTGGGGTGCTGGGTGCAGCACAGGGCCAGGGCTGGCTGGCTGAATGTTGGTGGTTCTCCCCACCCTTCTTGGGCTCTGGTCGCAGGCATGTCTGTTCTGCAGTCCAGACCATGTCCACCACAGCTTTCTGGGCTGGGTTGCTGCTGCGTGGCCATCACTTCTGTTTTTACCCTTTGTTCCTGCCCAAGAAAATGGCATTAAGGTTTTGTTCTTGATACTGAAGATAGGTTTGAATTAAAACACACTCCTCATAAATGATTAGTTAAGGCAGAGATGTCCTTTATGATTTTATTTTTTTAGTAATTTACACCCTATTTACACCCAGTGTGTTCTACCTTTTTGGTAGGGGACAATCAGAACTGTTAAGGTCTGCAAGAGAAATGCCAAATTCCTCTTACACTTTCTAACCATGAAAAATAATTGCCAATGGCAATTAAGGATCTGCTTCTCTTAGGATTGTAACCTAAAAATAATTTCTCAATGATTGCCAAAGTCTCCAGCCCTACATCATCTTGACTATGGGTAATTACAGACGTGCTGTGGCAGCTCCCTGCCATGGCACGGAATTGTGAAATCACCCCCCTCCAGAATCACGCCGGCCGGTCAACAGATGTGCCGGCAGATTCCAGAGGGAAATTGGGGGAGGGATCGGGGCCACACAGAGCAACATGCAGCTGCACAGCCCCTCCCCCAGGTCGGCTGCCCTCTGGGAGATGGGCAGGTGCAGCAGCCAATGCGCCCGCCTGCCCATCTCCCGGGGTCTGGACCCTGGCCCAGAATCAGTGGCGGTAACGTCTGCCGATTCCAGGCCGTGGGGTGGTAACAGATGTGATGTTACCACGGTCAATCACAGGGAATCCCCCCGTGATTGATCGTGGTGGCATAATGTCCATTGGGCTGAAAAGAGATTCCCGCCGGCTGTTCACCCCCGGCGGGAATCATTTTGACCACGCTTCCGGAGCTCCGGGCAGCCGGAGGGCTGGAAGCATGGTCAAAGAGATTCCCGCCGGGGGTTAACATCTGGTGGGAATCTCTTTTCGGTCCAATGGACATTACGCTGCCATGCTCACCATGGGGGGATTCACCATGATTGACTGTGGTGGCGTACCGTCTGAAATTTCCCTATGATAAATCCCCATGACTCCCCTATAGTGCTCTTGGTTTCCAGTTACCAGAGAGGACCAGGAATTGTTGCAGGGAGGTCCTAAGAAAGTGAGAGACATCTGGGTAGGATGAAATACCTCTCTACATTCAACTTCAGGATCCTAGAATTGTAGGGTTGGAAGAGACTTCAAGGATCTTGTAATCCAAGCCCCTGCTCAAGGCAGGATATCTTCTGCTTACCTTACAACACGACAGAGAGATACTTCTCCAGTCGGAAAACAATCACCAAGAGTGATTTAAAGCATGGTATTTATTCTCTTTGTCGTGCCCTAACAAGACATTTTTGGTATTATAGGCTGTAAGCAAAATGATTCTAATGACTGGAAATATTGTACAATTTCAGCCCTGTTGTTTTCCCTGGCAGGGTAATTTACAATAATATCAGCTTGTACTAATGGGATGAGTAACTGGGTATCTGAAGAGGTGGATGCATTGGCCTGCAGACTGGGTAATTTGGAACACTGGAGAGCCAATGAGAGGAGGCCTGGGGAAGATTTTTGAAAAAGGAAATTAATTGGAGCAGTTGGAAGCTAGAGGACAATGTAACAAGCAGCTGCACAGAGCGGAAAAATGGCTTCTGAGATGGGACAAAGCAGATTATTGTATATGGATATGTAGCCACAGTAATGGCTACATGTAGGGAGCAGACCGACATCGTCTATTGTAGAATTATAATACTGGGACCTCGGTGGCATTGATAATTTTCAGAGACTTTAAGGAAGACATGTAGCAGCATTCAGAGATAGTGGAAATGCGTGCGGGAACTGAGGAGTCAGGAGGTGGATTCCTGTATCAACAAGGACTAGAGTCATGAAGCTGGAAGTTCTTAAGCCACGAAACAAGGACAGAAGTACAGAACAAAACATGAAGCAGGAACATAAGGATAGAGTCAATAGTTGTTTGAATGAAGGGTTACATACTCATCTAAGCCTCTTGTATTGACATATGCAACTGAACCTAATGAGAAAGAAAAGAAATAGGTTTCTAAGCTTAGTAATAAGTAGTTTGGGGTGCTTACACTCTGGTTAAACTTTATTGTTATTAAACTTTATCTATTTTACATTGTCTGATCTTTATTTTTTATAAGTGTGGACTTAAGAGCTATTTTCCCCTGCTTCCCCATTTGACTTTGCCTGTGCCTCTCTTCACAATTTTGGAGACTATAATATCTGTGACAGTGCAGTGGACACCAGAATGTGTATAAGTAAAAGTATAGCTCTTGGCTCCTGCAGGATATATTTTTTTGTAGGTGCATGAATGTTCGACGAATCATCTGGGTTTAGGCTTTATATCTTAGATAATTTTATATTTTGATGATTGATTGTTTAAAATGTCATTTCATTCTATTTTGCAAACATATAATGTGCCGAATTTCTGCACAGACCTGATCTTCTGCACCAACCTTGAGAAAGGGGGTCCGATAGTTGGCGATGTTGTGAGTACGCCCTTGTCATGGTCAGACCATTACCTCCTGCAAGCTCCTATCCTGGCACACAGTTTCCCCCCAGCGGGGTGTGGGACATATTAGAATTGTCCACCCCCGGAGACTTATGGAAGCTGATAGATTCCTGAATGCCTGGGAGAGTTACTAATAGACCTCGACAGCCACTCCATCGATGACCTCATGATCTTCTGGAATGGCTGTTTGGCTAAGGCTATCAATC
Source organism: Sphenodon punctatus (assembly GCA_003113815.1). Classification (NCBI taxonomy): domain Eukaryota; kingdom Metazoa; phylum Chordata; class Lepidosauria; order Sphenodontia; family Sphenodontidae; genus Sphenodon; species Sphenodon punctatus. The sequence goes on from QEPC01005936.1 coordinate 1,436,438, forward strand.
AGGTGGCTCCCAGGCATCCCCTCCCAGCGTTTCGGCACCGCAAGTCCCTGTAGTTTATGGAAGACCTGGGGTGGCTGAAATATGAAGGGAGGCAGCTGGAGTGTCAGTGATGCTGTATTCTCACCAAAGATGACAGATTGCAGCATAGATCGTTTTTAAAAGACTATGCTTTGGCTGTGTGGACAGCAGAGAAGGGGTACTTTGCTGCCATCATAGCATCTGCAAAGTTGCGTCCGGCAGAGCTCTTCCGGGTAGTGAGGGGCTTTGTCAGTTCAGTCTATCTCCACCTAGAACTGGAGGTATCCAGTGCCTGCTGTGACATGTTTATGGCGTATTTCATGGATAAAATCACTTGCACTGAGCATGGCTTCGACTCCTCTTTAGAGGCAGTGGCAGAGCCAGAGGTTAGGAATGCCCTGTCTGGTCATGGGTTATGGGATGAGTTTCAATTGGTGACACCTGCTGATGCAGGGATGTCCTAGGGTCTGTTTTAAATAATGGCACATGAGTTAAGGCTGCCATAGCCAGGCTTTTGACCATTTTGATGGAGTCATGTGGTATTCATACTAACTTTCAGTTCTTATTAGTGTTTTTCGATATATTTTCACATATTATGAAAAGATTATTACTAAAAAATAAAATCATAAAGGACATCTCTGCCTTTACTAATCATTTATGAAGAGTGTACTTTCTTTTTCCCTTGGAAATCTAATATATTAATTTTCTCTCCTCTGAACTCAAATACTGATATGGGTTTGATTCACACTTATCTTCACTATCAAAACCAAAACCTTAATGCCATTTTCTTGGGCAGGAAAGGGTAAAAACAGAAGTGAGAGCCACGTGGCAGCAACCCAGCCCAGAAAGCTGTGGTGGGCATGGTCCGGGCTGACGAACAGATATGCCCATGACCAGGGCCCAGACCTTACCTACACGTTTGTGCAGACACCGCCTGATATTGGCCCAGGATTGCCCCAGGCCGTCTTGGTAGCTAGCCCAGGCTCTGACCACAGGAAACCTCTGAAGTCACAGCTTGGGGTAAGGCCTGCCCGACCAGGCTAATGCGGGCCACTTTGGGATGTTCCAGCGCACTACACATGGGCCTGCCCGAGAGCGGGCATAGCCTGGGCCACTTCCATATCTGGCAGGGCGCTTTTCAATGGATCAGCTAACCCAGGGGTCAAACGGGCTGGCATGGACAGTACCGGGGCAGTCATCTGTCTAAAAGCACCCACTGGCATAATATTAAACCAGGTCAAAAGCAATACTGTCTGACTTGTCTGGATCAACACAAGTTGACTTGCATAAATCCAGTACAAAGTCTCCCCCCAGAAAGTTGGAAAAGTACATGAGAAGACGTTGTAGAGATTAATATCACTGGTACGTGGTTGCAGAAATATGTCCCAAAGGCTTCAAGTAGCCATTACATATTTGGAGAAAAGGAATAGGAGTCTGTATGAAGATTCAAATCAGTAAATAATTACTTTTTGGTTTGTACCTTTCAGGAAAGTGTAGCGAAATAGCTGGAAACCAACTTTAGAAACAACTGTGATGATTCATACCAGCCCCCTTCTTTATGATCAACAGAAATAAATAAATAAATAAAATTAAATTAAAGGATTTGTAGATTTAACATGGCCATAATAATTGTGTAAGACACAGGTTTAATAACAGTTGCATAGTAAGGGTATTTACAGACAAGACAGTAGTCCACTTCAGATGTGTGGCCACCCACACCTGTCACTCCCCCCCTCCCCCGCATGCAGCCCCCACCCACAGTGTGGTCCCAGAGAATATGGAGCCCACTGTGTGGTTGCATGTGGTGGGCAAATGTACACCCACTTGTCTCTTAGGGTGCATGCAGCCTTTGCAGGCGTACAGGTCCACCAGGACCATAGGCTCCCAGGCGAAGCAGCTAGAGCAGTATGCTCTCACGCTCACTGTTTACTTTTGCTTTTGGAATGCTGCAAAAAGGCTCTCCCAAAACACTAAAATAAACAATAAAGTTGATGAAAACAACAGAGGGGTGGCTTCCTGTACCCAGGGGTCGCCATTGCTTGCATCAAGACAAGCATGGGGTGGGAGGCGGAGCATGGCACCTGCCCTTCTGTCCTGTTTGTTGCATGGAACCCGTGAGTGTCAGCTGTGCATGGGGTCCACTGACAAACCCCAGACTCCTGCAGGCTAATCTCTCATTTGTTTTCACCCTAAGTGATTAGATATGATGTATGAGATGGATCTTACGATCAAGGAAGGAACTAGGCTGGAGATTAGTAGCTAGTTAGGTAGACAGTTGATTTGGATAATGGTTTCGGCACCTGTAGGTTCTCAGATCTTTTATTCCATGAATAGTGACTGCAGTAACTATTATTCATTATTTTAATGTATTCATTAATGATCTGGGAAAGGGTGTTAAGAGTGAGGTGATCAAATCTGCAGATGACACCAAGTTATTCAGAGTAGTCAGAACACGAGCAGACTGTGAGGAGCTGCAGCAAGATCTTACAACACTGGATGCCTGGGTATCTAAATGGCAGATGAGATTTAATGTGGACAAGTGCAAAGTGATGCACATTGTGAAAAATAATCCAAATTATGAGTACACAATGCTGGGTACTAAGCTAGGAGTTACCACTCAGGAAAATAATCTGGACGTGATTGTGAACAAAACACTGAAATCCTTAGCCCAGTGTGCTGCAGTGGTCAAAAAAGCAAATAGAATGTTAGGAATTATTTGCAAGGGAATAGAGAATAAAACTGAGGATGTCATAATGCCTCTATACAAATCAATGGTGCGACCGCACCTTGAATATTGTGTGCTGTTCTGGTCGCTCCATCTCAAAAAAGACATAGCGGAACTA
>QEPC01005936.1:1439442-1457022 GCA_003113815.1 Sphenodon punctatus
ATGATAGAGGTCTATAAAATCATGAGTGGTGTGGAACTTGTAAACAGGGAATGGTTATTTACCCTCTCAACTAGTACTAAAACTAGGGGACACTCCATGAAACTCACAGGTGGCAGAGTAAAAACAGACAAAAGAAAGTATTTTTTCACTCAGCGTACAATTAGATTGTGGAATTTACTGCCAGTGGAGGTGGTCAGGGCCAGCAGTATAGCTCAGTTTAAACGAGGCTGGACAAGTTTCTGGAAGATAGTTCCATTGGCAGCTATTAGCCAGATAGGATTGGGGAACAAAACCCTTTACTGTCAAGAGCCTGGGGATGACCCACAGGGAATGGATAGCATGGTGACCTGTTGGGTGCTTCTCCCAGGCCCCCGTGACTGGCCACTGTCAGAGGCAGGATGCTGGGCTCAATGGACCATTGGTCTGACCCAATATGGCACTTCTTATGTTCTTATTAAACTACCCATCAGGTGACTTCAATATTTACATGATTTGGATAAAAATGCAACTTATTGTCTTTGTAACCAAAACACACATGGCTAATCATTTGGTGGCATGGACCGTATATCCCTAACTTTATTATGCATCAGTGAAGAAAAGATTTATTGCTTTAAGACAACAATTTTCAGATACAGATTGTATTAAGAAATGATCTAAAACGTGCATAGTTTTAGAAAGAAATATTAGTGACCCTTTTTATACTTTGGAATGATTTAAGAATAAATGTATCTGGCAAGAGTATATAGAGTTTGTGTGCTGTTATTCTTCATATCAGTCTCTTAGACAGCTGGAGAAATCTTGTATTACATCAAGTGTAACATTATATAGAGGCCTATCACATTCAGCAATAAATACTTGTTAAGATACAGCTTGTAATCACTATTGTTTATAAAATGAATTACAAGGATCAAAAAAGTATTAGTTTTTTGGTCAACTGAAATTGGGTTATAATGAGTTAACTAGGATCATTGTTTCTTTGGCTGTTCGTATCCACAGACTTTTGCAGCCCTTGCAGAGGGTGACTCTGTAATAAGTCTCACATTACATGTGGATTAGATTTGTAGAAATCCTGTAACTCAATATGTACCTGCCTATTCTCTCCTGGCGTCAGCCTGCCTGCACTGCTTTGCTCTGTAGACATACCTGGCATTCCACCCATGCCTCCTCACTTGCTAAGTGGACTGGAGCCTGCCTACCAAAACATTGGGGTATTGTTGTGAAGGAGAAACCCCCTTGACAGACGAGCGAAGTGTTAAGTTAGCCTCGCAATGCCTTATTACCTTTCTATCAAGTATCCATGCAGCTCTTTTAAAGTTCTTCTCTGCTGCAGTATTGTTGGCAATCAGTCATGAGCATTTGAGGGTGGAGAAATGGACAAAGCCCAACATGGCCCTGAAGCCCTCTGCTTCCTGAGTACCATGTGTATTTACATTCACAGAGGAGGAAAACACAAACACATTTGGCACTGCTGTGGGTGAACCTGAAATGGTTTGATTTCTGGGAGTTGTGCCAGACATTATAAGCAGTTCTGGTTTAACACGCACCTCTTGTTTTACAACATACATCATCCATTCAGTAATTATTCTATAAATGAATTAAGATTATTGTATATGACTTTAATTTGCTAGAAAAGCTACTTTGTGTTTTCCACACTTTTCTAATTAAGAATGAATTTCTCCATCTAAAACAAGTAATATGACAGTTTGTTCATCAAGGGATTTTTTAATTTCTTTTAAAAGTACAGTTAAGAATTGATGGATCTCATCTTTTCAGCTTTCTGTCTCATGGCACTCTGTAGAATTGAGATCCTATGAGCAAGAGTTGCAGGATTAGACCAGTTAACAGCAATTGTGCTCTCATTTTTGCTCTATGTATTGAAACTTGAGCCAACTGCTGTAGAGACCATTATTCTCTCTGCTATGTAATGACTTAGAGTTTCATCCAACTCCCATTGAAGCTGATGGAAAAACTCATGTTCCCTTCAATGGAGGTCGTGTCAGACCCTAATGTTCTATTAATGAGACTTGCCACATGATATATTAACATTAAGGGTCCATGAGTGTACAATTGCAATTGTGTACCTCTTTGTGCATCATATTACCACACTGGAGTGCCTATGGCTAATTATGGTAGTTACATATGCAGTTTCCATACTTCCCAACACTTCCACTTTCCCTGCTATTGCCCCTTCAGGGGATCAAAGTCCCACATTGGGTGTTTTCACATGGATGGGTGTACTAGTCACCCCTGAAGCAGGTCCAGGGGTGCCCCCCTGTGTCTGCCCATTTGCAGTCCCATTTAAAATGGACCCAGCAGCTGCCGTGACCCTTGGTCCACCCATACGGTACTGCTCTCCCTCATAGAGTTGTAGGCAGATTGCCCGATACCCTGGGCTGCTGTCCGCAACTCCATGATACCTGAGGCAACTGCCAGCCAAGAACAGAACACAGTGGCCGTCCACTCAGCAGACAGACCTCAGATTTGGGCTGCCCGCTTTGCAGGCAGTGCTCCTGGATGTTCCAGAGTTCCACTAGTAGGGCTGCCCTGGGGCAGGCACAGACTCCTCCGCCTTTGCTCTGCATGCACATCTAGCAGTCTGCGTTTAAAGGGACAGGCCACCCAGCGGTGAGGTGGAGCAGAGGTGTGGGTGCTATCCATCTGAAGACACCATTTGAGGAAAAAGAGGCAGAGATATGGATATTATTCAAGCCTCAGGCAGCTCTTTCCTAGTTGCTTCCAAGAAAAGTCTTGAGCAGAGGACATCCTAGAACAAATGATATGGAATGCCAATTGGAAGTAATGGGAATGTGCAAATGACAATAGGCATTAATAAGCTGCAACAAACTGCAAAAGACCTGCATCACAATGTTAAATACTTATCATATGTAAAAGAGCCACAGTGAAAGGCAGCAGGGATTGATGGAAAAGGGTGAAATATAAGTAGGAGAAGAAAGGAGAATAAATTGTAGTGAAGAGACAAGCAGGAAGCCACAGGGAATGGGCTAAATAAGAAGGGATGAGATGGAATCCACAAAGGAATCCATGGAAAGTGGGTGGAATGATGGGCTGGGTGGAATGACAATAGGACAATGAAAAGCTAAGGTAATGGGAAGTGGGTGGAATGACAAACAAGGAGCAATTAACAGATTAAATGAGAGATGTTAAATGTCAAGAAGGGGTACTTTGGGGAGTGGGTGGGACAACAAGGCAGGATCCAGGGGAAATGGGGAATAACAAGTGATGGGATGAAATTGCAATGAGAGGACAATGGGGAGCTGGTGGAATGACAAACAGGAGGGTTGGAGAAAAAGAGTGAAATGAAAAAGGACTAGGTATGAAGATAAGCAGGAGAGCTGAAGTGAACAGGTTTAAAAAGGAGGAGATGACGGGTACAGGTGGAATGACAAGGAGGGATGATGGGGACTAGGGGTGATTTCAGACATGACGGGGTGAATATTCCCCCCGCCACGACCACAGTCAAACGCGGGTCATGGTGAACTGTGGTGCACGTCTGTTTGCTCACATTCAGATGTTCACCACAGTCAACCACGGGCCGCGTTTGCATTGACCACGCTTCGTTACCTCTCACCACCCGGAGGTAACAAAGCATGGTCAATGGCCACCACGGCCATGGTGAACGGTTCATCACGTCTGTTGACTCACCCTTCACCATGGTCGGCGTTTGCCGTCCCTGTCCCGGGCGGGCAGTGTGGCCGGATAGGCCGCACTTCCTGCCCGTCACGCTGGGGGGCGGACCGACGGCCCCACCCCCTCTGTGGTGGGGGGAGGCAATGGATGTTACGTCTGCCGGGATTGATCGCGGGCCGTGGTGTCTCGTTCCCCACGGGTGGGGGTGAAGAGGGTAAGATCTGTTCACCCACCCCTTCACCTCCACCCGTGTTCTGAAACACACCACGGCCCGCCGTCAATCCTGGCAGGCGTAACGTCTGAAATCACCCTGAGTAGATGACAGAGCAGGTAATGAGCAGAGAATGGAATGACAAAGGTGTAACATAATTACAAGAAGCTGACCATGGTAGTAGGCAAGAGTGTAACTATAATATGGACAGGCATTGCAGCTGCCCCAGAGCCCACAATTCCGGGGGACCCATACTCCTTCGTGTAGCTGTGTTGTCTGCTGCTGAGAGGAGATACTGTGTCCCCTGCCACTGAAATTGGCCCCAATTCCGTCTTCTGCACCAAAGCCCAATCAAACCTAGCTACACCTCTGGTAGTGGGTGGAATAGCAAGGACCTGGGTGGATTGACAATGGGGAAGCCGTAGGGAGCAGCTGGTATGACAAACAAGTGGGTAAAATGACAAGGAGAGCATATTGAAGAGGAGATGGAATAACAAGAAACTATGAAATGACAAGAAGTGGGTCATAGGGAATGGGTGGAATGGCAAGGAACTTTGAATAACAAGGAAGGAGCTGTTGAAAGACGGAATTATGATGGACTGGGTTTAATGACAAGGAGGGTGTTGTGGGGTATGGGTGAAATGACAAGGATATGGTAAAGGTGAAGTGAGTGAAATGACAAGGAACTAGCTGGAATGAGGGGACCATGGGAAATTGGTGGAATGCATCAAGGGGTAATGGGGAGTGGGTGGAATGACAAGGAGGGAGTAATGGGGAATGGGTGCAATGTTAAGAAACTTGGTGGAATGTTAATGAGGAAGCTATGTGTACGAGGTATAATGACAGGAATTAAAATGGCATGCCATTTAATTTAGTTCTCACTGGAGTTTATACTTGTTTCTCTTTGCTTGCATTTCCTCTTTTTTCTGTTGATCACTTCCTGTGTCCGCATTGCATCTTATAAGTATTTTACTTTGGCTGAGTCGTAACTCCTTCACATTTTTACAGCTCATTCAAGCTTACTGTCACATGAACCTTCTCATTATTTTCAGTTGGCATTTGATTGTTTTCCTTGGCATTTCCATGAGGAGGCACTTTTGCAGAGAGGTGCGATTTTGGATTGATTGCCACATGTGAGGGAGTGATTGAACACTGGACTGGGTGATTTCTCATTAACTGAACCGGAGGTTGTGACTTCTGTCCCTCTACACTCTTGGAATGTTCGAAGGTATGAGTTTCTCATTTTGGGTATGGAGTTATGGTAGGTGCCTTTCACACAGTTCTGGCTTTACGTGCAGGTAACAAGAGATTTGGCTAAGTTTGGCAGATTGCTGGGACTCTGTATGGGTAACTAATGCCCCTAATTCTGATCCCCTTCCCCCAGCTCTGGTTAGATGAGCTAATAGGACTCTAAAATGACAGTGGCTCTCTCTGTTTTTAGGAATAGGAATTCTGACTGGCTTCTCAGTTGCTGAGCCAACAATCAGAATTCCAGTTCCTGGAAATTGGAGCAACTGCCATTTCTTCTTCTGCTATCTAACAAATTTGAAATGGTAGCCTGAAGCTGAAGCTGAAAAAGGCAACAGAAAGATGCAGCGGAAGGCTGGTGTGGGGGTGGGTGGGGGGTGGGAAGGATGGTTCTTGCTATTTTTCCACCTTGGACAAAGCTTCACCTCACTCTATCAATACCCCACCTCTGTTGCTATCTCACTCTACAGCCTCCATCTCCAGCATCACCTCCCAGTGCATGACTCACTTCACAACCTGGGCCCTGCCCCACCTAGAACTCACAGAGTGTGTTGTCAGCACACCTTTTGGGAGACCGCTGGACCCCAGAGCTGCTCCATGGTGTCTCCCCCCACTCCATAGCCCCACTCCTTAGCCTCCATAAAGGCTTAGCAAGGACCTCAAAAGATGGGAGGGTGGTTTCCCTGGCCGTGATCCACTCACCAGATGTGCCCCCCCCCAAAAAAAAACATCGTGAGCACTCTAGTCTATAGCCGTGACTCTATGGTAGAGAGCCCGGCCTGCCCCGTGGGACACCCCCCCCCCCCCATCAGACGGAGGTGGCCCCATGGCAGCACATGCCTCTGGTTCGGTTCAGGTTACCCTGCACGGCATGTCCTACTTTTTTTTTTTTTTTTGCAAGCTCCTCTGTTAGGAGGCTGTCTCTATTCTTGTCTATTAGTGCTGAGCAAATACTAAATAATCATAAGCACTGTATAGGTTTGGACAGCTCTTAACCAAGTAGAATAGCCTGGGGTTGAATTTGACTTCAATGATGATTGTAGAATCTAGCCTGATATTCTTAATTGAGAAATTGTAGATACCATCATGCACCACACTGTGTAAATGCTGCCATTTTAAATATATAACCTCACTTTTTGTTGCCTAATGTATTTTTTGTGTCACTTCTATATCCTCTTAGCAAGGTAAATAATAGTAGCACGGAGGCAGCCGGGTGGGGAATAATCAGAGGTCCGTTTCAAAGGAACACAGAATTTAAGATTTGTATCGTTTTTGTGGCCAGTGCAGCTAAAACCTAATCCAAAGCTTACTGAAGTCAATGGAGAGGCAAACACTGATTTCTATGGGCTCTGGAACGTCCCTAAATTATTGTAGGAGTGGAGAGCTGAGGGGAGTGCTTTTTCTAGTGGTGGTGATCAGGGTTCCAATCTCTACTCTCCTTTCTTTCCTTGTTTACAACTCTAAAGCCTGCAATGATGTATTCATTTTTTTGAATCATTCATTCAGACTGAGGTAATGATGTAGTGATCTCATTTGGAATGCTAACTTATGGTTGTCCAAGGCTCCTATGGCTTTGGGGGCTAGAACATTTTCTTTTTCTTATTAGTTCAGTGGCACAATTTTCATGCCAGTTTCATGCCAAGCAAATTGCAGAGAGCTTTGTAAGATTGAGGGGGCTTGAGAGTGATTCTCAGGTGACAAGCTTGCTGCAGTTCCAATCAGGGATTTAAAAAATAAAAAAATAAAAAAAAATAAAAAAAAATGCTGCCAATTGTAACAAATGTGAAGTGTGTCTTTGACATGAAACCATAGCCCATTAAAATGAACCAAAATCATGACAGTTTCACAGAAGACCCATTTTTTATTTTTTTTTACCAGCTGAATCTTTCTCCTGTACATCACTTGGGTCAAATTCAAATGTAAAAATCATGCTACCCAAAGGAAACGAACTGTCAAGAGTCTTGTATAATATTTCGTGAATCCTCTCTTTCTAAAAGAGGGTAGTACTTATGTATTTTTCTTGATAGTAAAATGTAGAGAGTTTCCTGAATTTCTACAATGGCAGATGAATAAGAGATGAGGAGTCCCTTTTTCCATTTCAATACTTTCGCTGAAATACATTTGTTACAGCATCTGAATTCCCTTAAGTAGAAAAAAAAGAGGCAAGAAATATGTTTTCACATGAAATATTTTTCGAAGGTTGAATACCAACCCCTGGCCTCCTCAAATAAGAGGAATTACTTCCCAGTGGTGTGCCAAATTACTTGCTAACTACTCAGGCAATGGGATACAGGGATTCTTTATGGCATGCTCACAGTAACCTTGATAGAGGCTTTCACATCTCTAATTTATGAAACAAACATTATCAGCAACACTTTTCTGCTCCTGAATTCAGTTAGAAAGCCAATCACTCACCAAATAGGTTTTTAAATGTGAGTGCAGTTACAGCTGTTTTCCAAACCTGTATACTTTATTTCTAGATCTCAAATCTCTTTCCAATATTTCTATTACAAAATTACTAAACTTTGACATGACTAAAATTGAAACCAGACTACTTTGGAGTAAGAGGTTTCAGGATTGGGCCTAAATGTATATTTAATTATACCTCCTTTCAGTGTCAGACCAAGAGGGGAAAGCTGTCCTCGGCACAAGCATGATGGAGGTGTAAACAGGGCCTTGGGAAGTGGCTCACCCCAGGCCAGGAGTGACAGCTGTGACAGTGCTGATGGGTATTCCCAACCCCCAAGTCCCTGTCCCTGGATTCCACCCCATACCCCAGCATCAGAGGGGTCATGCATTTAGTGGGGACTCCCTGACTCAGTCAGAAGAAATCTACCTTCCAATGTTGGCTTCTTTCTTTTAGGAATCTACTTTGATCAAATTAAAAGAAGATCATATTGTCAGGGTCAAGTCTTGAACCCATAGCTCTAGACATGGGTGTTTCTTTCCCCAATGCCACTTCCTCTCTGGTCTTGATGAAGGATTCCCTTGCATGTCTGTCTCCTTTTTTGAACTACGACCCTTCCCATCCAGTTTCCTGATTGGCTCCCAGCTTTATTTAAGGCATGCTGGGAGCAGCAGGAAGCTGATGGGACATTTGTGGTTGTCAGTGATCCAACCCATGCTTGTGTTTCTGCTCTGCCTCAGGTTTTCTCGTTCTCATTGGCTTAACTTTGTCCCTTCCTACGTTTTCCCTCCTTGCCTCCCTTGCTCCTCATCTAGTTGTTATTTCTAGTTGGGGCTATTCTGGGTTTGCCTGCTCTCGGTTCTTACTCCCCACCTGCCTCTGCTTGTCCACAGCCTCCCTTGTATTCTGGCTATGGCTTTCACCTCTGTGTGTCCATATTCTCCTCTGTATTCTGGTGGTGTTTTATCCCTTCCTCCGGTATAGTACTCCTGGCATGCTCCTGCCTGGCTGCAGTCCTCCCCCCGTGACTTGACTGTGGCTCATTCCTTCCCTGCTGTGACCATTGTCTCCTCCCTCTGTGCCTTTTGTGTCCTTATTTCCTTGTTGTGGCTATGAGCATGTGCTGCCTTTAGGGGGAGTTTGCCTCAGTCTTCCACCTTAGTCTGTGTGTGTGTGATGCTGCTAGCTTGGTCCTTCAGCTAGTGGCTACTCCTACTCCCTTCCATATAGTCCTGTGTATTCTATGCTGTGTGTATCTTGTCCTCTGGCCCCTTTCATCTTAGTGTGGCCTTGTTTCTCTTCCATTCCTCCATTACCAACTTAATGTGCTGTATGTTTCTTTCCTCCCTTCCACAGCCTGCACCTGGCTCTACTTCCCCTGTCCTTTGTGCTCTGGCTCTGAGCCTTTCCCGCTGTGCTGTGTTCCCCTTGCACCCCCAGACCCTCATGATATTTCACATCTCTGGTATTTCCCCAGCCTGCACTAAGCTGCCCACACTTAATCCTCCACCAATCCCTGCTGTCTCCATGATCCTTCTTGTACTTCTGTGCATGTGTCTGTCTTTATACCCACTGCCTAACTAGAGGTGATACAGCTTCCCTTTGATTATTATTATTATTATTATTAGCTTTTATATAGCGCCAGTGATGTACCGGGCGCGTTACAGAGAATAAGATAGACACGGTCCCTGCCCGAGAGCTTACAATGATCAGTAGCATCAGCCAGTACGGACTATACTATCCAGAGGGACACAGACAGCACCTGGGTTGCCCTGCTGTGGTCTCCAGGTCAATCTGTTCTATCTCCTTACCCCTCCTAACGCATGAATTTATTGTTACTATGGCAATAGCATCCAAAGGTCTAAACTATTGTCAGGGCCTCGTTGTCTGAGCCACAGCTAGGGCTGAAACAAGAGCAAGTGTTCCCATTCCAAAGGGAAATACCAACCTTCCAGGAATGCTTGCAAGGGTGATTTCAGACATGACAGGGTGCCTATTAGCCCTGTCATGGAATCACCTTTTGATTCCCCACCAGAATCAAAAAGTCACATCCGACAGACGTGCCGGCTGATTCCGGTGGGGAATTGGGGGGGGGGGCAGCTGCACTGCGCAACGTGCGGCCGCACAGCCCCGCCCCCCCCATGCTCCCCCAGCTGCCCGCCCTCTTGGAGATGAGCGGGTGCAGCGGCCAACCCGGCTGCTGCGCCCGATTCTGACCGAAGGTCTGGGCCACGGCCCAGAATCGGTGGCGGTAACAGACGCTACCGTCTGCCGATTCCCAGCCATGGTTCAATTAACCACGCTTTCGGGGATGGTGCCTGGACCATCCTCAAAAGCATGGTTATTTTGCTCACTGCCGGTGGTTCACCGTGGTGAACATCTGGTGGCGAGCAACCAGACATTACAGGACCATCCACCACCACGGGGGATTCACCGTGGTTGAGTGTGGTATCGTAACGTCTGAAAATACCCCAAGTGTCTGTCAGTACATCATCAGTTTCTGGTGATTCTGCGCTTCTGCCATTTCCACCCAGGACTTTTTGTCACTTTCTGGGAATTTTACGACAGTTTTATGGCAGTTTTACGGTCCTTTTATATCAACTTCCAGCACTTAGCAGGCATATTTTTGTCTCCATGGGTCCCAGGGGTGTGCGTGAGGCACACGTATGGTTGGGGACTGGCCCATGGCAGCCCTGTTCAGTTTGGCAAAAATTAACAGAAAATGGTGAAAAAGCGGGAAAATGGGTAAGTTTCTGTATTGTGCCAATCTCAGTGAATCTCCTGCTTCTGATGGAAGCTGAACTTGCCAAGATTTTGTGTTTCTGGCGTAGCCACGGCAAAACAATTTCTTCCAAAAAAATTCAAGCTGAATAGGCAAGATAGGAAAAAAGCAGCTACAGAGAGGTGCCCAGGAGAGAGAATTTTTTGAAGTGGTCAGTAATTAGTAACACTAATTAAGGCATCAAGGCTATATACTATGATTGGTGTTTTTTGTGGGCATGAAAAGGTTCAGAGCTCTGTTCCCTCCTTTAACAATGGTTTAAGGGAAAGTGGTAAAACTGGAGTGGGGAAGCCAGGAGAAAAAAAACAACAGAAAACATAAAAGGGATTTTGTTTTAGTTTGTTCAAAACTTTTAGTTTATTACATTATAAACTATTTGTCCTATGCATACTTCATACAGTCCCTTACTTAATGTTTTTTGACAGCTTTAATATAACAAAATTAGACATGCTGCCACAGTAGTTCTGACGGCTACCTGCTTTCCATGCATTAACACCATTGGCTCCTTGCCCAATACAAATAAACTTGAAAAGTGAGGAAGCACATCCAGAGAAATCAAGTAGCCAGAAAGTAAATAGTAAAGGTCAGTTCTGGGGAATAAAATATAATTGCAGTCCAAACCTTTTATGTTATTAGGAATGGACTAATTTCTTTCTTTTTTAAAATTGTCTGCAAATCTGTCTTGAAATAAAAGTATTTAAACATTCCCAGCATCAGATAAAGCTACTAAAGGACATTTCAAATGACACATAGAAATTGCATGTATTAATATTGTTCATTTCCCATTATTGTAAAGTTGGTATTAGCGCACTTTTAAAAAGCTGTAGGAACTTTAAGGGTGTTTGTAAGGGAGACACTTCCATGCATGGAGACCGTCCATGTGGGGGAGGTCTCGTTTGAATCCGTGTGCATGGGGTGCGTGCTCCCTTGACCCGTGCACCACCCACCCAGTCTACGCATGAAGCACTCTGGAAAAAGCTGAGTGCCCCACGTGGGGACAGGGTGGGCGGTGCATGGACGGGGAAGCTGTGTGTGGGGCCGCTCATTTTAAGCACTCCCCCACGCATGGTGCCCACACACCCGCCCGCCCAATCGATCATGGCCCCCCCACCCCGTCTCGTTTAAAAACATCATGTCATCAAGCCAAAAAACTCATATGTTGAAACCTACTCAAACTTATTCTCTCTCGATAAATAAATCAAAGAGCTGTACATAAACTCTATAGAAAGACTTTTTACTTTTAAAGAAACAAAAAAAACCCAATACCAACACCATATCCAAATGCAAATACATTGTATTGTGACACTCGTCTAGGTAACTGGCCCTTAGCAAAACTCTGCTCCGGTATTTGGCGAATGTATATGTGTGTGTCTGGTGCAATCCTTCTCCCCTCCCCCTCCTTAAAATGATCAGACCCAGTGAATTAACCAGCTGCACTAAATTGTATATGGAAGCCTGACTATACTTTGGTAATGGGAATCCCTAGAAATATTTTTGTGTGTCTTTTTAAACTGGAGCCAAGCCAGCTTTTTTAAAGAGCTTCTTTCTCTGGCTCTTTTTACATGGACACCTCCCCCCCCCCCGACCACGTGTATGGGTGGGTGGGTGGTGGTGATGGTGGGCATCATGGGGTGATTTCAGATATTACGGGGCCCATTGGCCCCGTACTGAAATCACCGAAGTCCTTCCCCGCCGGGATCACCCCGTCACGCCGCAACAGATGTGCCGGGGGGATCCCGGCGGGGAATTGGGGAGGGGGCTGGGCCGCGTGGCGCAACGTGCTGCCGCACGGCCCCTTCCCCTCCTCGCTCCCCGCTGCCTGCCCTCTGGGGAGACGGGCGGGCGGCGGGGCCAATGCGGCCACTGCATCGGGCCGGATTCGCCATGGCCCGGGGTTCCGCCGGTGATCCCGGGCCATGGCGCCCGACCAGACGAGACGCCGGGGTTCACCCTGGCATGGGATTGCATTCGACATGCGGCGGCCTCCGGTCCCGCCGCTTCGGTCGCTCACGTGTCAAATGCAATCCCAAGGCGTGGTAACATCTGGGGGGAAACATCCGTTTCCCCCACCAGACGTTACGCGATCACAGCCACCATGCGGAATTGAGCGTGGTTCACTGTGATATCGTAACGTCTGAAATCCACATGTGCGACTGCGGGGACGGGGTGTGTGTGTGCGTCTGTCTGACCACCGCGGCCGGTGTGGGGTGTGCGTGCACGCTCCCGCACCCCACCCACCTCCACCCATCACCCACACACATGGCAAGTCATAATGGGCCACCCACCCACCGTGGCACCCACCCATCCCCACCGCACTGCCAGCCCGTTTGAAAAGGGCCTGAGTTTTATCTAGGGTCAAATATTATTTTAATCTTATGGGAATATGACCAGAACATCGGAAGGGTATTTGTACAACATACATAATACATAAAACTGTGAAATATAAACTCATCTGGGACACTGGGAATCTGGAATAGCTGAATTACTGTGACGTTGGAAGTGCCCAATCCATGGGCCTCACCGTACACCCACTGATTTCACAGTGAGGAACTCTCATTGCTTAAATGGCCAGGTTGTGATTGGCCTTTACACCGGGGAATTGCAAACTGTGCACAGTTGTGCTCATAGATTAGAAGATAGTGCAGATGCCATACATACTTAGCTGCTTTAGAAGGAGTTGTACCATTTTCTGTCACGTTCCCTGCCCAAGTCTCAGTGTGGGAATGGAAATCTTTATCTGGCTCATTCTCTAAGGTCTGTGACTCTGGAATCTGCTCTGAAGGTCCCATCAAATGCCCCCATTTGCCTGATTCATCGTTTCTGTTCCCCATCCCAGATTTGAGCAGAGAATGAGCACTCCAGCAGTGCTCATCCCAGATCTGAAGAGGGTGTTTCTAGCAGATAGGGGAGTGCCTTTTGTTTTCATTATTATAATAATGAAAACAAAATATGGATTTTTTGTTTTTGTTATTGAATAACGAAAACGAAAGGACATAATGAAAAAATGAAAAAAAAAATCATTTTATTATGAATAAATAGGAAAAACCTGAAAAACACATTTCCGGCTATAACGTTTTTGTTTTATATCCCATTTAGGTGACAATTGGCAGTATTATACTCTCTACAAAGGCAATTCTGTGAACCAAATTTAAGAGAGATTGGATAAAGGGATACCATTATATAAGCAGTTGAAATGATTTATTTTACAAAAATCTGTGTACACATTCTTAGCTGTAGCGTCTTTGTCTCCCATCCGATCTGACTGAAACGTGGCAGGGTAATACCCCTTCCCATGATTACTATGTCTGCAGAATTTCAGAAGGATTGGATAAAAGGTTATTATGTTATAAGCAATTTGCTTGTAAATGCTTGTAAATTCTCTCCTTAAAACTCACCTCTTTTGCTCTGCTCTGCTCTGCTCTGTCTGACTCTTTATCCTGCTGAGCCACTATTCCTATACCTACGATCTGTTTACCCTTATCCTTACCACATGGACCTGCCTGCTGTCATTCTCATCGTAACCAAGCCAAGTACGTGCACTTGAGACCTCGCATCTTCATGAATGTTAGACCCCTTGTCTCTCCCTCTGTTCCCCTTCCTATGTCTCTCCCCCAGCTCCTGTCTCTCAGATTGTAAGCCCTAGGGGCAGGGACCGTGTCTATTTTATTACTTTGTAAAGTGCCAGGTACACTGCTGGCGCTATATAAATCTTTGTTAATAATAATAATAATAATAATAATAATTAATAAATGCATTACTGGCTGTAACATTACTGACTGGAATACAAAGATGTTACAGTCAAAAATGCATTTACAAGTAAATCGCTTATACCATCAGGACCCTTTATGCAATACTTATGAAATTTGGCAGAGACAGTACGCTTGGCGAGGGGTATAATCTTGACAAGTTTAATCTAAATCAGATGGGAGACAAAGTTGTTACATCCAAGAATGTGTACACAGAATTTTGTAAAATAACAAATTTCAACTGCTTATAAAATTGGATATCTTTACATATGCTGTATGATATATGGAACACATAATGCCCTCCATTGGGGATACAACCCTGACAATTATCATCCAAATCGAATAATAAATTAAAAAGTTACAACCGGAAATGTGTTTTCCATTGAAACCAATTGAAATAAAAAACGAGAGTAAAACCAAAAATGAAACAAAGAATAATGAAATATAATGAAAACGAATGACATTTTAATAATGAAAACGAAATGAATAACGAAAACAAAAGAAAGTTACTGTGCACATTCCTACTAGCAGGGCTTCTTCATAATGAACTGGTAGCTCTCCTAAGATAGAGAATGAGAATTTTGGTAGAGATTCCTCTTCACTGCTCTGCTGCCTGCTAGAAGTACTGGGTGAGGGAAAGGGGAGGGTTGAAATTATTTTTAGAGAGGAACCTTCTTATTGGATTTAATGAGCACAAATGTTTTGAATTGACAGCTCAGGGATAAATGGAGTATGGGGCATACAGCAGGAGAATGCTGTTCTGGTGAAGATAGTTAATGGGGAGAATTTATTAGGAGAAGTGAAGAGACTGAGGTAGGTGTGGACAACAGAAATGGATAACCTCAAATTTTAAATAAATGTGAGTATTTATTTCTTCTTTGTTTAGCTTCTCTGTTTAATTATGATTGTGATAAATGTGGGAAGTTACACTGTTGGATGTGGTCGAGTCTTTTAACACCACTGATCTTAGTATTTTCCATTTGGGCATCTTGCACTTACTATGAAAGTTTGTGGGTTGCTAATTACACCTGTCTAGTAGGAACCAGAATGAGACCAATAACTCACTTCCAGTAACTTCAGTAGACTTTGGATCAGGTCCAACAGAGAGAAACTAATGACTTTTGGTGACCTCAGGCAAACTGGATACTTAGAGAAATAAAACATCTGAAACAACTCATTTACTTATCCCCGCCCTAGCATATTGGAAACTGAAAGAAATGCACTTATTCTCTTTTGAGAAATTAATTTTCATGTTACAGAGACCTGTCATTATAAGAAAAGAGAGATTATGTCCCTATAATGCTCCTGAAACCTCAATCTAAGTTCAGTGGAGCAAGATTAGGTTAACGCTTGCCTAAGTTCTGACTGGCTTTAGTCAGGGGCAGTTCCAGCGTAAACCAGCCTGTGGTAACATCTAAAAGATACTTTTACATAAGCTCTTCCAGATAGGGATGTGCATTTCATTTTCATGATTATACTAACACAAATGAAATAGGGATTTTTCATTTTTATTATTCAATAACAAAAACGAAAGAACATACTAATGAAATATGGGGGGAAATCTTTTTTTATTATGAATTAATAGGAAAAACCTGAAAACAAATTTTTGGGTGTAGCTTCCTGCAGCACGGTGACAGCGGACATAAGAGAATCCCTTCTTGGCTCTTTCCTAAGCAGATGCTTCCAACTTTCCGGCAGATGTTTCCCTTCAGGTAAACACACACCTGGGAGCTTTCTCTCCCAGCCAGTCCACCCTGGGATGTCATCATTTAAAGCTGCCTCCCTCCCCTGCAAAGAGACCCCTGGAAACCCCTTGGAAGCCCTGCCCCCAGCTCAGCGTATGACCAGCTTGCTTCCTGCTCTTTTCCCTGCAGGTAATTAAACACCTGAGAGCTTTCTCTTCCAGCCAGTCCATCCTGGAATGCCACCATTTAAAGCTGCCTCCCTCCCCTGAGGGCAGCACCTGAAGGGCGGCGACAAAAGGGCGCTGACCGTTTTGTGGCCATTGCGAGGCCCGCGAGGACCCAGCTCCAGTGACGACTTCTGTGCAACACAGCCTCTTCCAGCCGTCGTGGGCATCGCCACCTGCCTTCGCTCGGACTCTCCCACACCATACGCAGGCCTGGTTATCCCCTCTGCTGCCGTGAATACCAACCACTGGAATGTTTCCCCTTATCTCCCTCACCCTCCATCTCTTCTCTCCTTCTCCCACTGCTGCTTTCTCCCCTGCTTTTCCCTCTCCCTCCTCCAACACCCTTTCTCCAAACTCCCTGCTCCTTATTTTCCCCCTTGCCTATTTCCCCTCCTCCCCTTCACCCCCCCCTTAACCATTCCCTGCAAGCCCTATCGCTCCACATCCCCCAACCTCATCCACATTCCCTGCCTTCCCCCTGATCAACTCCCCTTCTCCTGCTCCCTCTGGAACTGCTGCTCTTCCGTTAACAAAGCCCCCTTCATTCACGACCTCTTCCTTTCTCACCACTTTCAACTCCTTACATTTACTGAAACCTGGATCTCTCCCTCTGACTCTTTCACCCCTGCCACCCTCTCCTCTGGAGGCCTTTTTTTCTCTCACCGGCCCTGCCCCGAAGGCCGGGTGGTGGCGTGGGTCTTCTCTTTGCCAACCCCTGTCGATTCCAGCCCCTTTCCCCTCCCCCCTCCCTCTCCTTCCCTTCCTTCGAGGCTCACTCTGTGCGTCTCTACTCCCCCCTTCACCTTTGTGTCGCTGTCATCTACCACCCCCCTGGCCCCCTTTCCTCTTTTCTCCCGAACTTTGAATTCTGGCTTACCTTCTTCCTCTCCGATGATACCCCCGCTCTCATTCTTGGTGACTTCAACATCCATGTTGATGCACCTTCCCAGCCCTCTGTCTCCCGCTTTCTCTCCCTAACCTTCCACTTTGGTCTCCGCCTCTGGACTGATTCCCCCACCCACACCGACGGCCACTCTCTCGACCTCATCTTCTCTAGAAACTGTCCTGTTGCTGACCTCTCCTTTGACCTTTGTCCCATGTCCGACCATTACCTCGCTTCCTTCAACCTCTCCCACCAACCCCCGTCTTCTTCCCAAGTTCGACGCCCCTTCTGTGATTTGCAGGCTATTAACCCTTTCGATTTCACTTCCTCCCTCTCCCCCCTCCTCCCTCCTGTCTTCTCCTCCTCTTCCCCTGACACTGCCATCTCTTCTCTTAACGCCTCTCTCGCCACGACCCTTGACTCTCTTGCACTCCTCTCCTCCCGCCCCACTCGACCCCAAAACCCCCGTCCTTGGCTCACCCCTACTATCCACTACCTCCACTCCTGCACCTGGGCTGCTGAACGCCTCTGACGCAAATCCCACTCCCACCCTGACTTCCTCCACTATAAATTCTCCCTCTCCTCCCTCTCTTCTGCTATCTCCCTGGCGAGGCAACACTACTATGCCTCCCAGGTTGAATCCTACTCTCGTGACCCTCACTGCCTCTTCTCCACCTTTGACTCCCTTCTCAAGCCCCACTGCCCCCTCCACCCTCTTCCCTTTCTGCTCAGGATCTTGCATC
>QEPC01005936.1:1457344-1480892 GCA_003113815.1 Sphenodon punctatus
TGGAATGTGTTGTCTACTCCCGCTGCCTGGATCTCCTCTCTGCCAACTCCTCCCTGGACCCTCTCCAATCTGGCTTCCGCCCCCTTCACTACACTGAAACTGCCCTTGCCAAGATCACCAATGATCTACTTCTCACTAAATCTAAGCGCCTTTACTCCATTCTCGTCCTCATTGACCTCTCTGCTGCCTTTGACACTGTCGACCACTCACTCCTACTGGACTCTCTTCGCTCCCTAGGCTTCTGCAGCTTTGTCCTTGATTGGTTCTCCTCCTACCTCTCTTGACCTCCCTCCCCCTCTCGGTTGGGGTTCCCCAAGGCTCTGTCCTGGGCCCTCTCCTCTTCTCTATCTACACCCTGTCCCTTGGCAAACTCATTGCCTCCCACGGCTTCCAATATCACCTCTATGCTGTTGATGACACTCAACTCTATCTCTCCACCCCCCTCTATCTCCCCTCTGTCCAAGCTCACCTCATCTGCGGTCTCTCTGATATCTCTGCCTGGATGTCCCAACATCAGCTCAAGCTCAACATGACTAAGACCGAACTCCTTATCTTTCCTCCCTATCCTTCCTCTCCCTCTTCCCTGTCCATCCTTATCGATGGGGTCACCATCTGTCCCATTCCCCAAGCCCATAGCGTGGGCTTTGTCTTCGATACTCACCTTTCCTTTAAACCTTACATCAACTCTGTTGCCAAGTCCTGTCGCTTCACCCTCCATAACACTGCTCGGATTCGCCCCTTTCACTCTGTCTCCTCAGCCAAAACCCTTGTTCATGCCATGGTCATCTCTTGCCTTGACTACTGCAACCTCCTCCTTGCTGGACTCCCCCACTCTCACCTGTCCCCCCTTATCTCCATCCAAAACTCCGCTGCTAGGGTTATCCACTCAGCCCATCACTTTGGCCACGTGCAGGCTCTCTTCTCCTCACTTCACTGGATCCCCCTTCCTGAACGCATCCTTCACAAACTCCTGGTATTCACTTACAAAACCTTCACAACCTGGCTCCCCCTTACCTCTCAGCCCTTGTCTCCTTACACACTCCTGCACTCACTCTTCGCTCCTCCTCTGTCCCCTCCCTCACTCTCCCTCATCTCCCCTACTCCCCTAACCACCTTCGTCCCTTCTCCCTTGCTGCCCCCCATGCCTGGAACTCCCTTCCTGCCCACATCCACCTTGCCCCCTCCCTCCGCACCTTGAAATCCCTCCTCAAAACCCACCTCTTCCACGCCACCTTTCCTGACACCTGTTAGAACTTTCCTCTCAATATTTATTGTCTGACCTCCCCGTAGACTCCTGCCTTACTGCAACCAAGCCAAGCATGTGAACCTGTGACTTCGCATCCATTTGGATGTAATTTATCCCTTGTCTCTCCCTATGTCCCCTCTCCTTGTCTCCCCCTTCCGTGTCTATTAGATTGTAAGCCATAGGCAGGGACCGTGTCTATCTTATTGTTCTATAAAGTGCCAGGTACACAGCTGGCACTATACAAATGCTAATGCTAATGCTAATGCTAATAATAATAATAAATAAATAAATAAATAATGTAATATAACTTCCCAGTAACAAGTGAGAGAGAGGGGTTGTGGTGGTCAGAGCACAGAATGATATGGGTGACATTTATGCTGGCCAATTGGCATCACAAATACATCTTGTACCACAGTGACAAACATAAAAGAATCCCTGGCATAGGCTTATACTCTCCAGATGCAGTGCAGGCTTATAAATTTGGGACCCTTTATCAGAGCCTTTTGCTATTTGGTAAAGATACTTCTAACAGCCTGAGATAGAAGCTTTCCAAATTTTATGTAAACTGGCTGGAATATGAAGACGTTACATCCAGAAATGTATTTAAAAGGAAATCACTTATATCATTGGAACCCTTTATCCAATTCTTCTGAACTTTGACAGGGATAGTACCCTTGGGGAGGGGTATAATATTTCAGAGTTTCATCGAAATTTAATGGGAGACAAAGACATTACATCCAAGAATGTGTACACAAAAGTTTGTAAAATAGAAAATGTGAACTGCTTATAAAATTGGGATCACTTTAACCATTCATTCTGAAATTTGTCACAAAAAATACACTCCATTGGGGGTACAATCCCACCAGGTTGCATCAAAATTGGATAAAACATAAAAATGTTACAACCACAAATGTGTTTTCCATGGAAACCAATGGAAATCCAAAACAATAGTAAAAATGAAAATGAAAGAAAGGCTAATGAAATATAATGAAAACAAGTGCCATTTTAATAATGAAAATAAAATGAATAATGAAATGAGTAATGAAAACAAAAGAATAACTGTGCACATCCCTACTTCCAGAGAAATCATGAACATTTCCCTTTCAACTAGCCCAACCCAAGTAGCAATAGTAAGTCTGTGTATCCATTGAAATAAATTTCCTCTTATTATTGATAAAGTGCTCATGAATTGTTCCTGAACCCATTCCTTCTGGACTCACAAAGCAAGAAACAGTGACATTTAGCCTGTTCCTGTTTATCACACTGGTTCTTCCTGCTGCTTCACAAGTGTTAGGGGAATCCATTTAGCGGAGAGCTATCATTATCCCATTATAGGAAAATGCATTTTGACTTATGTAAAGAGCTTTATATGTGATTTGTGTTGTATTATATTGATATCACATTGCATTAGTATAGCATCTAAAAATAATAACCTATGACATCAGCTATTTTGTTATGTATTTGTTTGCTGTTCATACAGGGTGAAAATAAACGTAGGGCCACCACATCTGTTCCTTTGACCCATGGTGTGTGCGTGGAAGATGGCAACTCCCACTCTTAGGGCTGGGTTGGGGCAAAGAACAAATATGCACCCAAATGGGCCAGCAAGCCCCTCTCCTGCCCCACCCAGGGTAGAGGAACAGAACAAATACAAGGCCCTCGGCACACCCCCAGCACCCTGACCCCACCATGATGGACAGCCATGGTGGCCAATCACAGGCAGGCATGGCAGCCGGACATGGTGGCCCCCAACCCCTGGCAGGAATGGGACCAAAAATAGACTCCCAGGATCTTCTGGGGGACCAGATCTGGGCCAGCCAGCGACCCACATCCAGGGTAGCTGCAGACCCACATCTGGTAGCCCGGAAATAGATGTCCAGTGAGTCCCCGGTCTAGGCGGGCTATTGCAGTTCAGCAGCTTGTCTGTTATCACCCACAGTGTACCCCTCCCCCCACCTCCCCAACTAAACTCTAAGGGACAATCCAAAGGCCTGCGTACGCTGCCTGTGGGTGCCGTGCTCAGGCCAGAATGTGTGCGCTCATGTGTGCATGCGTGCCACGTGTGCAGCACAGCCGCCCGGATGTACTGGCCGTGCCCCATGTGTGGGGGTCGGCGTACATGGGCCGTTCGATTGTCCCCTTTGTAGATAACTTTTAATGGTTCTAATTCCACAAAGAACTTAGCACACAGTCGCTGCAATCCTGTAACCATTTACTTCTGAGTAATCCCATGGGACTACTTTGGACTAAGCAGTTTCAGGATTGTGCCCATATTGATCAAATTTAATAGAAATCAGCATGGAATTTCAGCATGTGCTTAAGTGTTTTAGTTGACATAGATGGACATTAGTATTTATTTATTATTTACTTCAATATTTAGTATCCCACCCCATCCTGCCATTGGCAACTCGAGGCAGCTTACAAGTTAAAATAAATAAAACTGTAAAATACATATTAAGATCCACAATAAAACAGAAAGGTCTTAAAGATAGCAAATTCCCTTTTCCTCCCCACAAACCCACCACCCACCCACTACCCTTTCACCAAATGCCTGTGAAACAGCCAGGTCTTACACTTCTGACGGAAAGAGGGAAGGTCCGCAGACAAGCAGACCTCTGCTGGGAGAGAGTTCCACAGCCTTGGAGCAGCCACCGGGAACGCCCTCTCCAATGTTGCCACTTGAGAAACTTGGGGGATCTTGAGGAGAGTGCTCCTGATCAACTGCAGGGACAGATCCAGGACCTGAGGGATGAGGTGGTCCCGCAGGTAGATGGGGCCCAAACTGTATAGGGTTTTATAGGTAAGAACAACACCTTGAATTGGGTCCAGAAGACTATAGACAGACAATGCAGCGAGCAAAGCACTGGTGTTATATGCTCACAGTGACCCATACCTGGAAGGAAGTGGGCCACATTCTGCACCAGCTGAAGCCTCTGAACCATCACCAAGGGTAGTCCCACATAGAGTCCATTACAGTAGTCCAGTCTTGAGGTGATGAAGGCATGGATGATGGTGACAAGGTCAGAGTCTGAGATTTATGGCCGAAGCCACTGCACCAGATGTAACTGGCAAAATGCACTCCTCACCACAGCTGCCATCTGAGCATCCCTGAGGGACCACGGAGGGACAAATCCCATCAACAATGGGGGACCCCAACCCCACCCACCAGCATCACCTCCATCTTGTCAGGATTCAGCTTCAGATGGCTCACCCTCATCTAGTCCCCCATGGCCACCAGACACTGAGTAAGCACCGAGACTGCTGGGCTTGGATCACCTGAAAGTTGGGTGTCATCAGCATATTGATGACACTGAACAACAAACCCCCTCACGACCTTGCCCAAAGGCTGCATGGAATGGACAGAATGGAACTTTGCAGAACTCTTCTTTGTCTCCCCAGGATCTCATGTGTAAGGTCCCCCAGAACCACTTGCTGAGTTCTCCTGGCCAGGAAAGAGTGAACCACTCAAAAACAATTCCGCTCACCCCAGCACGGTCCCACAAGTGAGTCACCAACATCTCATGGTCAACAGTGTCAAAAGCAGATGATAGATCTAACTAAATCAGTAGAGTCGACCGACCCTGGTCCAACTGCCTTGGTCTCGTCACCGCAGGACCCCTTGGTTTACTGAGGGACTGCGGTGTATGAAGCGTGTAGGCAGGAGGCTAGAGTGACGCTGGCGTCGGACTCGATCTGACTCCGACCGTCTTCTCCATAGGGCCCATTTGTGGTCCTATGTTGAGGCTGTGAGGACGGCGAGGAAGGAGTTCCTTGCTGTCCTCATAGCGTCTGCGAAGTCACGCCCGGCGGAGCTGTTTCGGGTGGTGCGGGGGCTGGTTAGTCCGGCCTCCCTCCGCCTTGATGGGGACTTGTCCCGGGCCCGCTGTGAGGAGTTTGTCACCTACTTCGCAGACAAGATTGCTCGGATTCAGACCGACTTTGACGCTGGGTTGATGGCAGTAGGGGAAGAGCGCGGGGGGGCGGAGGGCCCGTCTGGTCCATCTTTGTGGGGAGAGTTTCGGGAAGTGACGCCGGCCGATGTGGTGGATGTCCTGGGGTCTGTGAGGGCCACGTGTTGTCAACTGGATCCGTGCCCGTCCTGGTTAATAAAAGCTTCCGGGGAGACGTTGGGGACGGTGCTGGCGAGGGTAGTGAATGCGTCCCTTCGGCAGGGGAGGTTGTCGCCTTGCCTTAAAGAGGCTGTGGTGCGCCCCCTGCTGAAAAAACCATCGTTGGACGTAGACGCGCTCGCCAGCTACCGACCTGTCTCTAACCTTCCCTTTTTAGGGAAGGTTATTGAGCGGGCAGTGGCGCTCCAGCTCCAGGGTCATCTAGATAACATCGGGCTCCTTGACCCTTTTCAATCTGGGTTCCGCCCCGGCTATGGCACCGAGACGGCGTTGGTGGCCTTGGTGGACGACCTCCGCCGGGAGATGGATGCAGGATGTTCGACATTTCTCATCCTGCTAGATCTCTCGGCCGCTTTTGACACCGTGGACCATGGGCTGCTGTTGAGACGGCTGCGTGACCTGGGGGGTCTGGACGGGACTGTTCTTGAATGGTTCCGCTCATTCCTCTCGGGGAGGAGCCAGCGGGTGGTGTTGGGGGAGGAAACATCGAGCCCCCGCGCCTTACCGTGTGGCGTTCCGCAGGGATCGATCTTGTCTCCATTATTATTTAACATCTATATGCAGCCCTTGGGGGAGGTCGTGAGAGGGTTCGGGGTGCGATGTCACCAGTATGCTGATGATACTCAGCTGTACCTCTCGTTTTCTACTGACCCAGACCCTGCTGTCTCGGTGCTATCCCAATGTTTGGAGGCCGTGGCGGATTGGATGCGGCGGAGCAGACTGAAGCTCAACCCAGATAAGACGGAGGTGATGGTGGTGGGGAGGGCGAAGGGGGTGGTGGCCCCCCTGGTTGGGGGGGTTTGCCCCCCTGTAGCTCAGCAGGTCCGGAGTCTGGGGGTCATATTGGACGCAGACCTGCGGCTGGAGCGGCAGGTGGAGGCAGTCGCTAAGGCTGCCTTCCGCCAGCTTTATCTGGTACGTAGGCTGCGTCCGTATGTCTCTGGCCCGGACCTGGCCTCCCTCATCCATGCCTTCGTCACCTCGCGGCTCGACTACTGTAACGCGCTCTACGTGGGGCTTCCCTTGTTCTTGGCCCGGAGGCTGCAGCTGGTGCAGAATGCGGCGGCCCGTCTTCTTACGGGGACGGGTCGCCGGGAGCACATTACACCGGTGCTCCGAGCGCTGCACTGGCTGCCGATAGTGTGCCGGGCCAAGTTCAAGGTCCTAGTGATGATCTATAAAGCCCTACACGGTCTCGGCCCCTCATACCTTAGGGACCGCCTCACCCTTCGCGCCCCAGAGCGGCTCCTGCGGTCTGCCGGGGGTGCCTTCCTGGAGGTCCCCCATGTGAAGCGGGGGGCCACGATGGAGAGGGCATTCTCGGTGGTGGGACCGTGGCTGTGGAACTCCCTTCCGGAGGAAGCTCGCCTGGCCCCATGCCTTTTAACATTTCGGCGAAACTGTAAGACCTGGCTGTTTGCCCAGGCCTTTGGGAGGGAGGGTGGGGAGGGATTTTAGTCCCCCACCTTATGGTTTTGTGGCCCTGTCAATATTTAAAGATGTATGATTGTTTTTAAATTGATTTTATTGTATTTTTATTGTGTTTTTAATTGATGGAAGCTGCCCCGAGCTGCCTGGCAGGAGGGGTGGGGTAAAAATTGATAAAATAAATAAAATAAAATAAATAAACTCACAGTGAAAATCATCGACCAAGGCCACAAGCGCAGTCTCAGTGCCATAACCCAGTTGAAAGCCAGACTGTGAGGGATCCAGAAAACTGATGCTGTCCAGGTGCCCCTAAAGCTGCTGAGTCACCACCCATTCAATAACCTTCCCTAAAAAGGGAAGGTTAGAGATTGACTGATAGCTAGCAAGGGAGTCAACGTCAAGTGATGGCTTCTTGAGCAAAGGTCACACCACAGTCTCCCTGAGGCACCCGAAACTCTGCCCTCCCGAAAGGAGGTGGTGCCATTGACAATCCTCGGCAGCAATGGCACCAACATCTCCCGGCTGGCCTTGACCAGTCAGGATGGGAATGTACGGCATAGAGCCAGATTGCGGCATAGAGCCAGTTTACGTGCCTATGCCATGACTATGCGGGCAGCAAAAAGGGAGTTTTTTGCTACACTCATAGTGTCTTCAAAATCCCATCCAGTGGAGATTTTCCGCATTGTGCAGTGGTTGGTCAGTCTGACCACCCTCAACCTTCGAGTGGCATTGTCTACTGCTCACTGTGACATGTTTGTGGATTATTTTGTGGATAAAATCGCTCTTATTCACCATGACTTCAATGCCACACTTACTACACTAGGGGAACTGGAGATTATGGAAACCCCACCATGTCCAATTTTATGGTATCAGTTTCAGTCGGTGACACCTGCCAATACGGCGGATGTTCTTTGGGCGGTCAGGGCTACTTCTTGTAAATTAGAACCTTGCCCATTCTAGATGGTTAAGTCCTGCTGGGAGACAATGGGGCCGTTGCTGACTGGGGTGGTCAATGCCTCCCTACAGGAGGGCAGGGTGCCAGGCTGTCTCAAGGAGGTGGTAGCGCAGCCTCTGCTGAAGAAACCATCACTTGATGTTGACTTCCCTGCCAGCTATTGACTTGTCTCTAACCTTCCCTTTTTAGGGAAGGTAATTGAACAGGTAGTGGCTCGGCAGCTGCAGGGGCATCTTGATTGCATCAGTTTTCTTGTTTCGGACTCTGACCTGGACACTGTCATCCATGCTTTCATCACCCCTAGACTAGACTATTGTAATGCACTCTACATGGGGCTACCCATGGTGATGGCTTGGAAATTGCAGCTGGTGCAGAATGCGGCAGCCCATCTCTTAGTGGGACTGGACCACTGGGAGCATATTACACCAGTGCTCTGTTCTCTGCACTAACTACTAGTGGTTTTCTGGGCCTGATTCAATCTGACTCTGACTGACAGGCAGCGGAGGGGGCCAGCAGGAGTGAGGGAGAGGCACACACTCTCCCACACTCCACCCCCCATCCCCCACTGTCTGTCATGGTCTCGGCTAGGGGAAATGAGGGAGAAAGAGGCAGAGAGAGGGTACCTCTCCCTCATTTCCCCTGGCCAAAAGACTGACAGGCAAGTGGGGCACCCACTGAGTGAGGGAGAGGCGGGGCCTCTACTTCTTCCTTCACTTCTGCTGGAAGTGAGGGAGAAGCAGGGAGAGGCCCCGCCTCTCCCTCATGCCGCTGGCCCCCTCCGCTGCATGGCTATTTCGGCCAGGGGAAATGAGGGAGAGGCGGGGTCCTGCCTCTCTCTCCCTCCCTCATTTCCCCTGGCTGAGACTGTGACAGGCAGCGGAGGGGGTGGGGTGCAGCGGAACCTCCGGTGGTGGCATGCAGTTTGAAGGCAGATTTAATCTGCTGCTGCAGTGCCCACCCCAACTGAAGCTCCAAGCCTGGCATGGGACCCAGGCCGGAGGTGGCGGCGGTGGTGATGATGGCGTCAGCGGCGACAGCGGATCAGGTAAATGATCCGAATGGCTGCTCAGGCTTGGGGATGGGCAGAGGGGAGTGCCCCTCCATCCATCCCTGAGCCCAGGCCCAGGTAGCGTGGGTAGCGAAGATAGGGGCCCCGCATTTATTCTCTGCCCTGGGCCCCACTTACGCTAAGGCTGGCCCTGGGTGGAGACCCTCAATACCCAATATGGGGATTCCTATCTACTGATTCAGATGCTGCCTTTAAATCCACAAATGTGGCAAACAGTTTCCCTTTTCTAATCCGTACATATTTATTGACTGGATGGGCTAGAACAAAGTACTGGTCTGTGGTGGAACGTTTATAGTGGAAGCCAACCTGTTCTTCAAAAAAACACAATTGTTTGCCTCAGCCCAGTCTTCCAGTTTCCCCAACAGGAGCCTAGCATAAACTTTAGCAATAATGTTGATTAAACTAATTGGACTGAAATTAGATGGAGTATTCCTATCACCCAAAATCACGCTCATATTCCACCCAGCTGGAATTTTCCCTGTAGAGTTAATATAGTTGAAAAGCCTGCACAAAATTGGAATCCACCAATCAGCATGTTCCCCAAAAGTTTCACAAGGGATTCCATTCTCCACAAGAGCCTTTTTCTTTGATATTTGCAGGAGAAGAAGCACTCTAATCTCCAAAAGGGGAAACTGGCTTCCAAGGAGGCTATAGCCATTAAAAAAAAAAAAGGAACAGGAGTTTTGAACAGAATTATTATTATTTCCATAGCACCGTAGTTAGTGTAAGGTGCTGGGAAGCAATGAGAAACTAATGCAAAAAATTTAAGCTTTCAGTATGCCTTGGTTATAAGAAAATTCACTTAAACTGCTTGGAAATGTTCTACATATGAAAAGGGTAATTTGTGTAATGTTTATATAACACTCATTTCCAGGATGCTAAATAGGCCTTTTAATGAAAGTAATACATGTTGACCAAATTAAACTTTAGAGTATCAGGTCCTAAATTATTGTTTTCCGCAGCTGTTGATAGGTGTGTGCTTTGTAGTGCTAATTTATTTCACTATGTAGCCAGTGTTTACATTTGCTAGCATTTGGGTTCCTGTTATCCTAGATTATGCTGCTGTTAGACCAGTGGGATGCTTCAGGACAGGCATCAGGTAGGCATTACCTACCCTTTTTATAATTGGTTACTGTATGATCTTTACCCTCTTGTGCAAACTGGCATTGAATTACACTAGGATATATACATACAAAGTGTCAAATGTTCTATGAACAAAGCAAGAGTAAAGGTTGAAAGTCTTCGTCATAACGTATAACTGGAAAGGGAGATATTAAAATGTCACAGGACCTTTTTGGAATATGCACATTGATTAATTTTGGCAGTTAGGGAATATGTAAAAATATAGTGTCTACAACAGTAGGTTTTTTTTGTATAATGATTAGTGAATTTTGGAGTACTATGAATGTTGACTCCACTGATAAAAGTTATAAGATGTTCAGGAGACCAACAACTCATTCAAATCAGCAAATTATTCCTGTGTAGACAACATGTAGCTAGCACATGCATCTCTAGATCACCTTTGTTAACAGGAGTTGCTCTGGTCTAGGATGTGTGATCAAAGGGATGGGTGCATGATCTTGTGTTTGATTTTGTTTGGAAAATTCAATTTTAAAATACCAGATTAAAGTGTTGGGGGTATAGTTGTGTGTCCCTCAGTGTCCAGTTTTAAACAAAGAGGCTCTGCCACCCCTCTGTGGATAGAAAGTGTTATCTCTGCTAGTCAGGGCCAAAACAATAGTTTCTCTCTTGATTGGCTGGAATAAAATGTGCCAACTTTTATATGTGTCTAGGGTTGGTTGGGAAGGTGAACTAAATGAGGATTGTATAACACTTTGAACACTGAAAGTGCTATAGAAATCATCATCATCATCATCATCATCATCATCATCATCATCATCATCCCTTGGTGGCCAAAAGTGACCACTGATAGATTAGTAATATCATTACTAATTACAGTTAGGTTGGTCCGCCCTTGGAGGCTGATGGAACCACAGCGGTTCTAAGAGGGAGTTAACCTTAGACCCTGATGGTCACTCTGTCGATGAGCTGGTTCAATATTGGAATACCCTGATGGGGGAGGCCATCGACAGGGTGGCTCCAAGATGTCCCCTGCCTCTGTCTCATCACCACAGGGCCCCTTGGTTTACTGCGGGGCTGCGGTGTATGAACAGGCAGGAAGGCAACTAGAGCGACGCTGGCATCAGACTCACTCTGAAACTGATCACCTTCTCCATAGGGCCCATTTGCGGTCCTATGTTGAGACTGTGAGGACAGCAAAGAAAGAGTTCTTTCCGGATGGTGTGGAGCTGTTCCAGGTGGGCTGGTCAGTCTGGCCTCCCTGTGCCTGGACAGGGACTTGTCCCAGGCCTGTTGTGAGGAATTTGCCACCTACTTTGCAGACAAGATCGCTCAGATCCAGAGTGATTTTGACACCAGATTAGGAACAGTGGGAGAAAAGCGCGAGGCTATGGAGTCCCCGTGTGGTCCATCTTCTAGGGATGAGTTTCAGGAAGTGACACCAGCCGATGCGGTGGATGTCCTGGGGTCGGTCAGAACCACCAGTTCCAAATTGGATCCATGCCCATCCTGGTTGGTGAAAGCCTCCAGCCAGACTTTGGGGATGGTGCTGGCGAGGGTAGTCAGTGCATTCCTTTGGCAGGGGAGCTTGTCACCCAGTCTCAAGGAGACTGTGGTGCGCCCCCTTTTGAAGAAGTCATCTTTGGATATGGACTCACTTGCCAGCTACCGACCTGGCTCTAATCTCCCCTTTTTAGGGAAGATTATTGAATGGATGGTGGCATGGCAGCTCCAGGGTCATCTGGACAGCATCGGTTTCCTCGACCCTTTTCAGTCTAGTTTCTGCCCTGGCTATGGTACAGAGACTGCATTGGTGGCCCTGGTGGATGATCTCCACCGGGAGATGAAAGCAGGATGTTCAACATTTCTGATCCTGCTAGATCTCTTGGCCACTTTTGATACCGTGGACCATGGACTGCTGTTGAGATGACTACGAGCTCTGGGGGGTCTGGACAGGACTGTCCTTGGGTGGTTCCGTTCATTCCTCTCAGAGAGAAACATCTAGCTCCCCGGCCTTAAACTGTGTTATTATGCAGGGTTCAATTCTGTCTCTGCTACTGTTTAACGTGTATATGCAGCCCTTGGAGGAGATCATGAGAGGGTTCACGGTAAAATGTCACCAATATGCTGATGATACACAGCTGTACCTCTTCTTTTCAACCAACCCAGGTCCTTCCATTGCAGTACTTTCCCAGTGTTTGGAGGCTGTGGTGGATTTGATGTGGCAGAGCAGACTGAGGCTCAATCCTGACAAGACGGAGGTAATGGTGGTGGGTAGGGTGAGGGAGGTGTTGCCCCCCCTGGTAGGCAGGGGGTCCGCCCTCCTGTAGCCCAGCAGGTTCGAAGTCTGGGAGTGTTATTGGACTCAGACCTCCGCCTGGATCGACAGGTGGAGGTGGTGGCAAAAACCGCCTTCCTCCAGTTGTATCTGGTACGGAGGCTGCGGCTATACATTTCCAGGCCCGACCTGACCACCCTCATTCATGCCTTCATCATCTTGAGGCTAGGCTACTGTAACACGCTCTACGTGGGTCTTCCCTTGATGCTGTTTCGGATGCTGCAGCTAGTGCAGAATGCGGCGGCCTATGTCCTTATGGGCACGGGTTGATGGGAGCACATTATGGCCGTGCTACACGCTCTGCACTGGCTGCCTATAGCATACTGAGCCAGATCCAAGGTGTTGGTGTTGATCTATAAAGCCCTACATGGTCTGGGCCCCTCATGTCTTAGGGACCTCCTTGCCCTCCGCAACCCAGGACAACCCCTTCAGTCTGTCAGTGGCGCCTTCCTGGAGGTCCCCCGTGTAAAATGGGGGGCCACAATCGAGAGGGCATTCTTGGTGACCGTGTCGCAAGTCTGGAACTCCCTTCTGGAGGAAGCCCACCTGGCCCCAGGTCTGTTGACTTTTTGCCGAGTCTGTAAGACCTGGCTGTTCACCCAGGCCTTTGGAGGGGATGATGGGAGGATGGGGTAGTGGGCTGGGATGTGTTTTATAGAATTTTAAAATGATATTGTTGTTTCTATTTTTAAATTTTTTATTGTTGATATTTTGCCTTTGTAAGTCACCCCAAGATGCCATGGCATGAGGGAGCGACTAAAAAAATGTAAATAAATAAATAAATAATAAATTAAATACTAATTAATATAGGCTTAATTCAAGGGCACAACTTGAAAATATATAAGGACAAGCTATGGGAAAAGGGGAATAGAAGCCCTGCCACTTCCCTGGCCCAGCTGTGGTATTGTACCATGTGCTGTCAGCCACCCACCCAGCCAGCTCCAACAACCCCTTCCTGTCTTCAACAGTTGTTACTGGAGCTGCAAGGAGCAATGGAGGTGCCTCATGGCGGGCTGGGCACCTTTGAGCACATGCACAGGGTGATCAGAGGCCTAACCAGCACCCCCTCATCTGCTAGGAAGTGGGGATGCTGACCGGCTGGTCAACAGTTCGAAGAAAGCTTCTGTCTCCTCCTGTTTATAGTGAAAACTGAAAATTCCCTGTTCTTATTTTTCTGAAATGTTTACATGTAAATGCTTTCTATCATGCCAGAAATTATATGTCTAGCTATAGATATATGTATGTATTACTGAGTTATCAAAAGATAATTAGGTGAGATGTGGATGTTTTTGTCATAATTAATATTCTGTCAATAGGCTAGATAAGGAAGCTCCAAGGGTTAATGCTTCCCTGCTCTGTATCTAACGTTGCTAGTGAATTTCTCTGGCTCACTCCATTAATCCAGTCACCACAATGGATCAGGTTAGAGATGTGTCTCAATAAATCACTCTCAAGTGCTGGGGGTAGAAGTACCTAATTAATCAGCACTGTCATTATGTTTGACTTGGAGCTGCCTTACTGTGTATGGGATGCGGATTCAGTGTATTTAACCTGTACATACTTTTAAACAGATCCCCAGTAATGATGTAAAATTTAACCCTTGTGTGGACTATGGCTAGCTTGTCTTTCTTTATTTTTATTTATTTATTTATTTGAACTTATACACCGCCCTTCCTACAGCGGTTCAGGGCAGCTTACAGTCCATAAAACAAAACAATAGTGACAATAAATAATAAAAACGCCCACCCAAAAAACCCCTTCCTCCCACCCAATCCTCAACCCCACCCAAAGCCTCCTACCAACCCGTGTCCCCACCCGTCAAATGTTTTTTCAAATCCAAACGTTTTGCACTGCCTCCAGAAGATGCTTAGGCCTTGACTCAAATGAACATCCTGGGGAAGGGAGTTCCAAAAAACTGGGGCAGCAACCTAGAATGCCAACCTGTGTGCCCCCGTCCTACCGACAAGGGTAGCATATGGAACTATTTCTAATATTATTATTTAATCATACCAATATTAATAATGTTAACGTTATAACATTACTATAATATATTGTAATATATTATATTACATTATATTATATAATATATTATATTATAATATGTATATGATCATTATGGAGCCGTGGTAGCGACTCCATAGTTAAGGCGGAGCTAACTTTCTTCATTGAGAGGTCCACTGAGTTCAATGGGAGTCCTTTCAGGGGCAATTTCCTCTGGGTTGCAACCCACTGTTGACAGGGGTTTTCTCATTGATTTTGCCATGAATAGTGAATGTGGTTTGCATAGAAGAGTTGGGAAATGGTCAAAGTACATGCCACTGTTCACAGCTTGTGCAATGGATAGGTATAAGATGTTTAATTATGATTTTAAAGTTCTGTATGTGTTAACCTTATACTTATGTCAGGCACGCTTCCTTACCTATTTGATTTGAGGATAAAAAACCAATGCCACATGTAGTAGCGCTTGGTGGTCTAAGGCTAAAATTCTTGTTTAGGAAGCAAGAGGTACTGGGTTCAGATACCCTGTATTGTTGCTGTTAATGAGAGAGAAAAATACTATATCTTTTGACATTTTGCTGCTGCAGACCGTTGAAGGTTCATGTCCAGTCCTGTGCATGGGGCCCTGATCCCGGAATCCAAGCAACCTCTGCATCTGCAGAGTGGTGCAGCATTGTGCCAGGCCCATAAGCCAGAGGTCAATGGATCAAAACCATTCTCTCCTCTCTTGCTTCTTTGACTCTCATATGTAGAGAAGGGGCCTATGCCTGGGATTCTCTTATGTCACTGTGATGTTGTCCCTGTGAAGATCATTATTCAGATGAATATCAGCATATTCAGTGCCAGTCAGAGGCAGGCACCCTGCATGGCAGGGGGAGAGATACTGTAGGAGGAAGGATGTGGAGCAACCCCAAAGACTGACAGACACATTCAATGGCCAAACACATTACTGCAAGCTTCTAGCTTTACAGGACCAATTGGTAGTGGTTTCGAGGTGGGCATAGGGGGCGGCCCTGTGGCGGGCATAAGCAACATAACTGGGACTTCTGAGATAGCATCCCAGCAGTCAGGAGACATAGTTTAAACACATCCAGGCTGGCCAACTATCAATCACATCCTGCAGCACTGAGACAGAGGACATAAGAGAATTTCTATTGACTCTTTCCTAAACAGATGCTTCTGACTTCCCAGAAACAAGTGGGGGAGATATGTTGGGATGGTCCCAGCACAGAATGAGGATATTTGGTTGACATTTCTGTTGGCCAATTTGCATCACAAACCGATCTTATACCACAGTGACATAAGAGAATCCCAGGCATAGGCCCCTTCTCTATGTATGTTGTACAGGCATATAAAATTGGGACCCTTTATAATATCTTTTTGATATTTGGCAGAGATGATCATGAAAGTGAAATATATAGTCCTGCCAAATTTTATGTACACTGGTTGGACTGTAAAGATGTTATAGTCAGCTATACATTTATATGTTAATTGCTTATACCACCAAGACCTTTTTTCCAATCTTTCTGAAATTTGGCAAAGATAGTTAATATGCAAAGGGGTATAAACTAAATAAGTTTTACCTACATTAGATGTGAGGCAAAGAAGTAACAGCTAAGAATGTATATGTAGAATATTGCAAAATACAATAATTCAACTGCTTCTAAAATCGGATTCCTTTATTCAATTGTTTCGATGCACATAATGCTTTCTATTGGAGGTATAGGCACCCCAATTTTCAGCCACATAGCATAAAAAACAAAAATGTTATAGCCAATAATGTGTTTTCCATTGAAACCAATGGAAATTCAATTCCGAACTCACCGAACGCATCCGAACTGAACATTCAAATTCGAGTTTGGTTCAAACGTTTGGTTTGGTTGACCAAACTATTCGAGTTCGGTCCGAACTCCGAACTTCTGAATTCGAGTTCGGTTCGAACGTTCGGTTCGGTTGACCGAAATATTCGAGTTCGGTTCGAACTCCAAACTTCCGAACCGCGTTCGCCCATCCCTAGTATAGACTACTGTTTTGTTGGTGCCCAGGCACACAAAGTCTCTGGATCCCCTGCACACACCCACTCTTCCTTACCTATTTGAGGGAAAAAACCCAATAGTAACTATAGTAGAGCTTGGTGGTCTAGAGGTGAGAGTCTTGCTTAGGGAGCAAGAGATCTTGGGTTCAAATCCTATGTACTGCTGCTGTCATCAAGACAGAGACAATCCCATGCCCATCAAAGGTACATGGGGCCCTGATCCTGGAATTAAAGCAACATCTGCAGAGTGGTGCAACATTGTGTCAGACCCATAAGCCAGAGGTCAATGGATCAAAACTGTTCTCAGCTACCTTGTTTCTTTGAGTGCTGCAAAAACCAAGGGCATGTTGGTCTAGAGGTGGAATCCTTGCTTAGGGGCCAAAAGGTTTTGGGTTCAATTACCCTGTAGTGCTGCTGTCATCGAGTAGGAGGGAAAAAGACTATATCTTTCCAGAAATTTTCTTTTGCTGCTGCTGGTCGTTGAAGGTTCACATCCAGTCCTGTGCATGGGACCCTGATCCTGGACTCCTGGAATCCTTCCTCTGGTGGATGGAGGATGCTTGGGATCCAGTGAGGTGCTCATCCTGTGGTGGCATGAGCCTTGAAGTAAATGAGACCATTTGCAGAGCATAAATTTAGTCATGTGCAGTCTCAGTGGGAATGGAGCTAATAATAGAAAGCATCAGAAGGACGCCACAAGCAGAGAGGGAAGCACAAGCTGCATTAGGTGGTGGTTACATTGTATCTGCTATCTAACTGTTGTCAGGTACAGTATACCTGAATTTTGACACTGATAGGTCTAACTGTTGTGTGTGTGCATGCTCATGCTGTAGCTACTCCCTTTGTGGAAACTTTGTGGGGGTCTTTTGCAGAGGTGGGAAACTTCAGGCTTAGGGGCCAAATGCAACCTGTGGATAGTTCTTATTTGGCCCCTTTCTAGTTCCTCGATTTGCCTCCAGATCCAATTCCTGCCTCCAAGCACTGAAAAACTGAGCTCCAGGTAAGGGAGCAGGGATGAGGGCATGCACCCGAGGACAAGGGACAGATCCATGATCTGGACCCTCTTGCTGAGTGCACTCCTTCAGCCCCTCCTTCTTTGCCCCAACTTCTCTGTGGCCCTCGGAGCTTGTACTAATTTTTAAAGTGACCCCTGGGAGGGAAAAGGCATACAGCACTGAGCATGCACTTGATACCTTCTAAATAGAGAGCCAGTGTGGTGTAGTGGCTAAGGTGGTGGACCCGGACCTGCCGTGACAGGAGCAGTGCATGGGGGCTGCCTCCCCACAGCTAAGATAGCACCTGCCACAGCTCCCTGCCTTCCCCCCACAGTGCAATCCAGATGGGGAGAGTCTAACTTCTCCCCAGCTCTCAGAATGGACACCTGATTCAGGAGTCTTGGAGACTTTGAGCCAGGTCATGGTCAAACCAACCCCAGGATCCAGCCTCACCTCTAGGCATATCCACTTGCCCCCCGCAGCACATTCATGGTGCTTGCTTGGCAGGGGGTGGGACAGGGGCATGTCTTGGCTTGAGGACAGCAGCCTGAGAAAGGCCTTGGGGTGCAAAATTCTTCAGTCCAGCCCTGGTAGGGAGGGATCTGGGGAAGCGCTGCAGGAGCAGGCAGTTTCAGCACCTCTGCCTCTAGGCTCAGAGTTTGTGGCAGGAGTGGAGGGTTGAGAGGAGCCAGAGGTGTGCGGGGAAGGAGCCAGGGAAGTGCTGCAGGGGCAGCAGCTTCAGTGCCTCTTCCCCAGGCTCAGAGTTTGCCATGGAGGTGAAGGGGTGAGAGGAGCCAGAGGTGTGAGGGGAAGGAGCCAGGGAAGTGCTGCAGGGGCATACAGCTTCAGCACCTCTCCCCCAGACTCACACCATTTTTGGTCTCTAAAATGCGCCTCTGCAAATCGTTGCGTCTCCAGCCGCTGCCGTTGCCGGCAACGGGAAGGACATCACTTCCGGCAGCGGGGTGTGGCTTCTCGCTTAACACACGGTTCAGGTGGCACTTTTCAGTGCCTCGTCTAAAAACAGTGTCAGAGTTGCAGTGGAGGTTCAGGGGCAGACACGAGCAGCATTGATTGCAGAAGCAGCATTTTAGGCAGCCAGCCAAGCCCTCTCCCCCACAAACTGGCAGTGCAACTGTTTCTGTAAAGTATGCACATAGTGAGTCCCTAACTGCTGCATGGACCATAGAGCCTCCTGGGGGAGGGAGCTAACTAGCTTATTAATATATATGTATGTAAATCATAGCTTCTTGTCCACTACTACAAGTTCTTTACTCTTTTTTTTTTTTGAATGGCATATATTAATGTCTTCATGACCATCTCTGCAGAAAATATGTCCTGTTTTCTGAAATATCAAGTAACCGAAACACAGATGTAGTACAATCTCTTGCCATCTTTATACTCCCTGAAATCACTCTCAGGAGTTTGGATCGTGTTGTTAAAAAACTCAAAGATCTTAAACAAAAAACCTACTGTTTAAAAAACCTAGTTAAGGTAGATTCACATCAAGCAAACTTTAACAAACCGGGATATTGTATGTTCAGACTCCTCCTCCTTGTAAGACGTGAAGTTATTGTATGATGCCACATACTGTGCTCGCTTACAACTTAGGCTCCATGCACCCACAATTTGCTTTGGTTTTTCAGCCCTAATCCTCTTCCTTTGCAGGTTGGGGGCAACACTAAAGCTAGGATGACACACTCCTCCCTGTCCAATATTACATTGTTACTCTCCTTCCAATTTGGAATTACTATTTTTTTTTAAAACTTATATTCCAAATCTCCATTCTGTGGCACCAGAACAAGTACATCGCCCCACTGCACAGGTGACTAAGAGCATGCAAATATTCCAAAATGAAACAACTAGATGGACCAGTGGTCTGAAGGTAAGTATACATGTATGTATGAATATAAAGTTTTCTTGTTTAGTTTCTCTTCATACTGTGGAATAACAATGTTTGTTTCTTGTTCTGTAGGAGGCTTGGGTTTGTGCTGGAGTTGGGGATATGACATATGTTCCAGTGCACCAGATAGTAAATGACAGCCAAATGTTACCTTGTTCAACAGGTGAAGAAGAATTAATTCTACACAATGCTTGACCAATTAAGGTATTGGATATACAACCATGGGAAAGGGACACATCGTATACTGGATTTACCACCTACCAGTCATTCTGTGCAAGGACATCCCTTGAGGTCAGCCTATTACACTCACCTCACGATCAACTGCCTTGATGAAAACACCCCTCATTGTGTACCACATCATTTGGATGTGAAAGGGATAGTGATGATTTGGTCCCATCACAACTACTGAGACTTGTTCCTGCAGACCTTCTTCCTACCTGCAACTGTATTAAAAGTTCTACATACTACTACTACTTATCATTTCTATAGTGCTACTAAGCATATTCAGTGCTTTACAGCCACAGATGTTCAGACAGGTCCTTGCCCAGTGAACTTATAGTCTAAGATGGACACGGATGCCAAGGCCACTCAGTGAATCCATTGGCAAGGGTGTAATTCAAACCCTGGTCTCCCAGGTCTAAGTCCAGCAGTTTATCCACTACACTGCACCAGCTCTCGTCGTTGTGTATGTCACATCTCGTCACTGTGTATGTCGAGTAGTGACAGTCTCTTGCTACAGCTTCTGTAAATGCCAAAGTTCCTCTGCACCTGAATTCAATAATCCATTTTGAAATCTTTCAATATTTAACTGAACAAGCAGTTTTAACGTTTTGCTTTTTATGTAATAGTGTTTACCTATGTGATATGAATATGATTGAATAAACATATCTTCCATCTTGAAAAAGAAAAAAACTTTAATTTGACACCAAAAACAATAGCATTATGTAAAAAACTGGGGAACTGGGACAGTGGTGTGACAGTGTTCAGTACTGGAAACATGTAAATCACTAGTGACACCATTATCTGTCAAATGGCCAAGAGTCCAGATATCTACCTAAGGCCGTTTTTAGACATGCCCTCTATTCACGGATTTTTCAATTCACTTTCAACAATCTTGGGGGAGTGGGAGGGAAGTTTAGACATACCTCCCCGCACCAGAAGTCACCTGGCTGCCATTGGAAACAGTGGCACTGGGTAGCTTGCACATTCAAATCTTGATATCGGAGATTGACGAATCTAGATGTTAAAAGAATCCGCGAGCTGCCCAACACTGCTGTTTCTAGTGGCGGCTGGGCGACTGCCGGTGCGGGGACGCATGTCTAAACTCCCCCCCTGCCCGTGCGAGATTGTTGAATGCAGATTGAGAAATCCACAAAGAAAGGAGGCACGTCTAAAAACACGCTAAGTTTTTTCCCCAAACCTATTACCTTCCCCTTGAAGCCCCAGCAGTGTTTTTCGCTTGACATAGACGTGCACACAGGAAGGTATGCCGCCACAGGACTAATTGATTTTTTTCATTTCAGAAAGATATATTCTCTGATATATTCACCATTGGTGTCACAATCTCTCCAACCGCCTGGGGGCCTGACTCGTTGAAACTGATTCCTCTTCCAGTTTCCATGACCTCCCTTGTATTCAGTATCAGCATTATACAGCCATCCTCCCAGCTCAGCATTATCACACTCTTCTTTTCCACCTACTTACTTCCTGCAGTGAAGTACTCCTATACACGTTAACACCTGCAGCCTCCCACAACCAGTTGGATGTGACCCATCTCCTCCAGTGTGGAACACGTATTATGGGTCTAACTTTTTGGTTCTTCATACTGACCTTTTGGGTGAAAACAGACGTGACGCTAACTCTGCTTTAACACTGCTTTAACATTCCCTATGCATGTTGCAGGGCTGTATTGGTGCTCTATGCAGCCCTGCAACATGCATAAGAAATGTCTGTTTTGACCTTTTATATCACCTCTGCATATTGAGCCTCTTGTCAGAGGCTTGGGCCCTCCTTGATAATGTCCTCTTCCTACCAGCAAATAACCAGATAATGTGTTCACTTCAGCAACTGAAAACACTATTAATATAGTGAGTTTGCAAAAAAAAAATATTTGCATTTGTTTTGTCTTCTATCATGCAAGCACTTTAGCCTTGGCAGTTCTTTTAATTCTGCTCCCAGCCTTTCTCTGATTTGTTCTGCTGTAGTTTTAAGGGCCAAATAATGACCTGCAATGCTACTGGTTAAGAGGAAGATGAGTCTCTGGAGTTGACAACTAAGAATCTTCAGGACAGATAACAGCAGTGGAGTGACACTGGATTAATAGAAAAATTCCTGTCAGTGCTCTTCACACTATGTATAATCAGTGCCCATTCATGTTGCTTGGACTTTTACATTCATATGAAGAGAAGAGCAGACTGCTAAATAAGAACATCATTTAAAAATATTTGGAACAGTCCCAGTCAGGTCAATGTGTAGCCTCGATTCATCACTTTTTGTTTCCCCTGGAAATCAAATAGCTAAGATGGAATTAATTAATTTATAGCATTTTCTCACTACACCGCCTGGCAAAGCATCTCAGTCTTAGAGAGAAGTTTGTTTCCAGAGTTACTCAGATATGATTCTAGAATAAGTGTAGTTGAATAATGCCAGTTTAAATGGCATAGGCTGCTTGTTCACATTTCTTTGGGAGGCGAATCTTCAGGTGGGGAATCTAAAAGCCATGTAGCTGGTCCTAGCCTAGTAAGGTAAGGTAAGGTAAATTTTATTAGTTGTAAGCCACATGGCTAACTAGCCTAGTAAGTAACCACTGAAAGGGTCTTTGGCTCAGCAAAGAGAGAATAGGAAAACTGGGGGACATTATAAACAGCTTGTACAATTTGTTCACAATGCACATTCCAATATAAAAGAACAAAAATATTGCATTGATAAAAACAGACTGATAGCATCGCTTCCAACAGACAAGGAAATATTTAAAAGGATTGTCTTCTCTGCTGTTGTTGCAGTATACTGCTGTGTACAGAATGTGTCCCTGCAATCTCCCTCATAAGGTCTATGTCGCATGAATGGAGAGACCGGTATAGTGTTCGTCAGGGAGTCTCTACATTACTGAATGATAAAGAGCAGGGGTGGGCAAAGTCCTCATGGCCAAGAGCCATGCAAGAGTGATTTTCATATCACTGAGAGCCACAAGACACTTTACATTGACCATTAGCTTCCCCCAATTCTAAGGATAGGGCAGCATAGATTTCCCCAACTCCACCCCTCATGTCAAAACTCCAGCTTTTAGATGATCCAGCAGATTTGGACATCAACAACAGTGGATCAGGGCAT
Organism: Sphenodon punctatus; assembly: GCA_003113815.1. Lineage (NCBI taxonomy): Eukaryota > Metazoa > Chordata > Lepidosauria > Sphenodontia > Sphenodontidae > Sphenodon > Sphenodon punctatus. The sequence continues at coordinate 1,479,852 of QEPC01005936.1, forward strand.
GCTGACCCTGCTCTCCTGGCCCTCAGGAGGCTCCAGCGGTAGCAGCAGTGAAAATGGGGGCTTGGCTTCTCTTTCTTCTGAGGAAGCCACGTGGACATGTCCCCAGACAGCCACTTCTGGCAAGAACTGCAGTATAGGTGCCTGAGAGCCACATATAATTCCTGAGTCACCATCTGCCCACCTCTGATATAGAGACTAGATACATCTTCAGGCTGGATAAGTATGCCAGTGAAAGCTGCTGTTAGTTGCTCTAAAAAAGGAAGTTGGCTATTTAGTGTAGCTAATTGGGCCAATCCGTAGCCCCGTGGATCCCATGTGCACGGTTTCCATGGAACACAATGTGTCCACAATAGAGAGCCACGTGGTTTGAACGCGGCTGTGCATGGTATCCTCAGGGCTTGGGATCAGCCCCACTTGTACACCAGTTCAGTTCTATGTTGTTCACTTTACCGATTTGAACTGGCAAGAATGGAAGAAGCATCTGAGGATATTCCATTGGCTCAGACACCCCCCCCCCCTTTATATTGCTGAATGTATGCATTTGTACATCTTCACCAAGATCTTTCTTTGTACCAAAATGTGAAATGAACACAATGACCAGTGTTAGGGTGGTGTAGACTCATGCAGTCTGAGGAAACACAATATTTTCCTTAGCACGTATAGCTCACTAGTGCAGTCTGCTTTCAGTTATGTTACTGCTAGGGATGGGCGAACAGATCGTGGTTCGGGTTCATCCGTTCGGTTTGGTTGCATTTGGTTCGGTTCGTCCGTTCGGTTCGGCAGTTCGGTTACTTCGCCGGGTTTGGCCGTTCAGTTCAGCCGTTCGGTTCGGGTTTGGCTGTTCGGGAAATGTTTTGTTATATGGGTGTTTTTGTTGTTTTTTATATGGTTTTATATGGTTTGTTTTTTTAAAATTTGTTTTTTTGTTTTTATATGGGTTTATTTTTTAAAAATCTAATATTATATATATCTATCTACACTAAATCTAACTGCTATTAACTATTCTAAATGCTATGAACTAAATGGATTATCTAATAAGTA
>QEPC01005936.1:1481413-1519517 GCA_003113815.1 Sphenodon punctatus
CTTAGTGATAGAGATAGTGTTAGTGATTTAGTTTTAGTGTCTGTAGGAGTAGGCCTGTATACTTATTAGATAATCCATTTATATATGGGATGGGGGGAATCACAAACAACACAAGGTTTCAGTTTAAGGTTTAAGTTTCATTTCAGTACAAAACTGAAATGAAACTTAAAGCAATCTAATAATCCTAATCAATGCCTGCTGTTCAGAAACAGTGACTAGCTCAGAAGGTGTTGGGAAGGGGGGAGGCAGATAGTTTCATTTCTTGCAAGCCTCTCCACCCCTAGTGCCTGGAAGTCTGCTCCTCAGTGACTAGTACTAGCCCTCCCTGTCACGTTTGACCTTCCAGTGAACCTTTTTTTGCCACCCAAACTCACCTGAACGCGATCTGAACTGACTGAACAGTTCGGCCATTTCGCCGTTCGGTGTTCGGTTCTGTTCAGAATGTTCGACCATTTTGCCGTTCGGTGTTCTGTTCTGTTCGATATGTTCACGTTCGGGTTCATATTCACATTCGGTAGTCCGAACAGGCCAAGTTCGGGCTGAACTTCCGAACCGCATTCGCCCATCCCTAGTTACTGCCAGCCCCACATACGGGAGAAGCCATAGGGTCACCTCTTGGCCACTTGTGATAAGATGAAGCAGTCCCTGAATTCACCAGGGATCACTATTGTCTCTGTCCTTTTTGTTTGAGGGTGTAAGGAATGAGGGAAGGTTCCTGCATATGAATTTATTATTTCTAGTATTTGGGGATTGAACCACTAAAGCCAAAAACCATGATGGTTACAGTTTGAGATTGAAGGCCAAGCTCTGAAGCTGAGATTGTAACAGACTCGCACACATCAGGCACAGAAATAAATATGTAAACCAGACTGAATAGTGAGTTACATATGAACTAGACCAGATAAAATCTGATCCTAAATTTTCTTTGAGCAACACATAGGTAATAACAGGGTCAACTTTAGCATTGGTGTAAGTAGATACAGGAATCACGCACATCCCCCATTATTGGGGGTTGTGCTGTGTGGGACCCACGTGCACATTGCGTGGAGCAGGGGTTGGGATTGTAGCCACTGGCTTTAATGGCAGGTACACCATGTTAATGGCAGGTACACCAAGGCTGAATGGTTACCCTTATAGTGTGGATAATAACAAATATATGGAAGTCCAGTTATTTAGAAACCATGGCCCTGATCCAAGATCCACACGTGCAGACAAAACTCACCCCCCCGCACCCCATTCTCTGCCTGGGTGCCCCTCCTCCCACTGTGTATCTCAGACCAGCAGCATGGATTTATATGCAGCTGGCTTCTTGCCTTCCCACTGACTGGTGACTGGGGGGGGAATAGTTTTCCCCCTTCAGCACGCTATAGCATAATGTGCTGCTGCTGTTTCTTTTTCCAGATGGTGCCCCTGCTGTTGGTGACTAGCATGTGCCCATTGCTTGGGGTCTGAGAAGGAATATTTTCCTTTCTCTCAGATTAGATGAGATGGTTAGTTTTTTCCATCCTCTTTGCGGCAGAGGCCAAGGAGACAATTAGACACATTAGAGATGTCCATTTATTCCTAAACTGTCACAGGTGTTCAGCACAAGTTCTCTAGCTATGATGGTAAAATTGGGACACAATGGTGTTGGTTAAATTAGCAAAAAACAAACAAACAACCCCCACCCCCCACCCCCAAGTGGGAGGAGAGCATGTGGCCTTCCAAGGAAGGGCAGGCCAGGGGTATCGGCTGCTTCCAGCAAGGGAGTGTTACCTTAGATGGAAGGGCAGCAAGCTGTGGCCTCTGAGAACTAGGTATGGATGAGAGTTGTATGCCTGCCTGGGACTAATGACCATGCTGAGGCCCAGCATGAGGCAAATAACAGCCCCCTCCTCCCCAACATGGTGGTTGGAGAGTCCTCCTGGGTGAATTGGGGGAAGTGCTGAGGCTAGACCTCCCTGCATGTTGGGGAAGTACTCTGAAATAGGCTACACAAGGGTTGAGCCCTGCACTGGTGACATTGACATTGGATCCCCAAACTATATTATCAATACAGTCAAGGAATTTAACCCATACCATGTCTCCTAGTCCTCCTTTGGACACTGCCTTTGGCAATATAAAGTTAGCTGGTTATTCTAGAAATGTTTCAGCTTAACATTGTAAGAAATAACAGAGAGTGAGAAGTGATTGGAAAGCTTTTCTATATTTATATTTATATTTGTACATAAGGTGGGGAAGGATTTCATGCATCATTTATTTGCTGCGGTGATTCCCAGTGCAGCAGTGAGCAACCTTTCCTACTTTACAGCAGCGTAGGCATCAGCAACACCTGCACACCCATTAAAGTCCAAACTCCAGACCTGGTATCCATATCCATCATCTGTTACCTGCTCTGAAACAGCAGGCGCCCCAGCACTAAGTAGTGGCACAGATTGCACAAGCAAATGGACAAGCCCCAAGAGAAGCAGCAGGGGTAAGGCTTCTGGGGAAGGTTGCAGACTTGCAGAAGTGGTCTAGTTTAGTGTCACTGATGATATTGATGGCAATTAGCAGAGAGAGTTTAGAATGGAGATGAGGAGATTCATCTGTTACACTATCCATCATCTGTATGTTGCCCTAGGCAATGAAAGCATGCTGTTGCTTTCACTGAAGCTGGAGATTGTTGCTGAGGTAGCTTCAGCTTTGTTGCATATATGCTGAAACCACCGTTTCTCAAGTAAAATTTTTGTGACTAAAGCCAAGCAAAACCAATGTTTGCTTTCCAGATTCTCAAAGTTGCATATAATAATCTTAGTGCTGTGTATTTCACAGTAAAAAGAATAGTTGCTATCAAAACAGCTGTAAAATAGTGGCACTTGGGGGTGTAATAAAAACAAAGCTACAATAATGAATAGAAAAGGAACAAAACATTGTTACATTTCTACCATTATGCTGCTGTACAAATAGCGCAATGTAACCACCTGCTTTTTCCTCCTGCTTTTTCACCTTTACAAAGCCAAACATGTTTTACTGGTAGATGGCTTGGTGTGTGAATGGTGAAATTCCCACTTCATTTAGTAACGTAACATAGTAATATTTTGAAACACATATTCTACATGGGCTCTATTCACTCATTTTGGGGTTTGTTTCTTTTATAGCTCAGTGATTCCTCATAATCATAGGTACTTCCCTTCTGAAAACAAACGTGTGTGCGTGTGTGTGTGTGTGTGTGGAATACCTGTATGTTACTTAGCCCATTCATTTACATGATCAGTCAGCTGCAGAATTTTCCAGAACAGCTTCTGTCAAGCAACATGAGTGAAGACCATTCCTGAGTAAAGTTAACTCCTAATTACATAATGCTGTTATCAGCCTGCAGAACATCTTGGGGTTGGGTGGGGGTAAGGGTGGCAGGAATATGTTTCTCTAGGCCTGAGTGGGAAAATTTTACAATCTGAAGGATCACAGGCTTCCACCTCCCTGAGTTTTTGCCTCCCACCTCCCACTTTGTAACAAGACCCAATTCCTTGGTCTCACATCTGCATTGTAGCTTCTGTACTTCCTGTTACTCTACCTTTCTCTTTTCCCACTAGATGTGAACCAACCCTTTTGTTTCTATTTTAACAGATTTTTGGCAAGTCCAGACCCAAGCATGGTTTGTGGAAGTCTTTGCAGAGTGCAGTCCTTCGGGAAGCAGACCAGGCAGAGACAACTATAGCTGCTTGCACATGAGACGGGAGTGGGGAGGAACTGGTGTGAGCCGGAATTGCACCAGGGGGAATCACGGGAAGCTCCGCTTATGTAGACAGGGTTTTAGCCCATTTTTGGCACAATTTCACTCGCAGATTTACAGGGCTCAAAATCGCAATTCCCCCTGGCACGATTTCGGCTCATGCCAGTCCCGTCTCATATGCAAGTGTCCGGTGTGTGTTTTTAATGAGGCAGTCAATGGAGTGGCCTATTGGTCCTTTTGGGAGCTAAAAGGAGGCTATTAGCCAGCTGAGGGCAGGAGCCAGAAGCCATAAAGACTGAGCAAGAAAGCTCAGAGGAAAGACCACCAAGGTAGGGGTTTAGACAGATAGGGGTTTAGGCAGATAGGCATAAGAAGGGCTGGCTAGTGAAGGTAAAATACCTACAGGAAGATGTTGGGTACAAAGTGAACCCAGGAGTCTGCAGGAGGGAACCAGGAGTGTGGCTTACCTTGAGGCCAGTGAAGGAAGCTGGGAACCTTTGAGAAGCTCACTGAGGGCTGGGAGCCTAATAAGGGGCTCTCCACAGCAGAAAGGTTTTTTTGTACTGCTGACTATCTTTTGTGACTCCACATTATTTTGGTTTTGTAAAAACAGATGTGCGTCAGTGAGACTGCTCCCTGGGCTGCCCGGAAAATTGTGGGCACCACGGCCTGGGTCAGGTCAGGGCACCGAACTGACGTGCCTGCACCTAGGGAGCTGTCCCATCAGTCATGCAACCTGGGTAGGGTCAGGGCACAGCAAACATGCGGGCCTGCTCCCAGTGTCCCCCACCATTACAGACAGCTGTGGTGGCCAATTTGGCACAGACCTGGCACCTGGCCATTGCAGCCTGTTGCCCGGCGTGGGTATGGCACACCACAACAGATGGGCTAGTCTGCTGTGGTCCACTTTGTGGTCCCAACCCCTGCCAGCAACAGCTCCAGTGTCTCCCGGCTGGCTTTCACCAGCCAGGACAGATAAGGGTCAAGTTCACAAGTTGTGGCCCTCCCAGCTCCCAGCATTTCCACCGTATCAGCAGATGATATCTATCTGCTGAAACTGATCCAATAAAACCAGACCAGATACTAGGCATTCATAGCCTCAGGTATGTCTACTGCATTAAGTGTGGCATCAAAATCTTGGTTGAAGCTGATCTAAATAAAGAGGACCAGACTGTGCTTCCCCTCACATTCTGACTCTGCAGTCAAACTAGCAGCCCAGAAGTCTTGGGGAATACAAGCAATTTTGTCTGCAAAGTAGGTAGCAAACTAACCACAGCAGGTGTTAGATGACTTGAATTCTGGGCAGAAACAAGCCGGATTAACTAGGCTGTTCACCACCAAGAACAGCTCTGCTGTATGGGACTTGGCAGATGCTATGGTAGCAGTGAGGGAAGTTCTCGTCACTGCTTCTCTAATGACACAATAGTCCTTCCAAAGGAATCTACGGCACAATCGGTTGACTGCAGTGTCAGTCAAGTGCCACTTGTGCTCTGTTTAGCCTTTTGCTTCAACCACCTCCAGTCCCCTATACCAAGATGACCTATGCTATCAAAGTGGATGGAGCGGACCTGGGTGCAACTGTATCAATGACCAAGACCAGAGTGCTATATCACAATTCAACCAGGCCATTGACAGAGAACCCATTTAAGTTGAGTGCATATATTATTATTATTATTATTATTATTATTATTATTATTATTATTATTATTATTATTATTATTTTATTATATATATTTATGAGTTGCCCCATATGCCTATGGCATTCTGGGGTGATGTACAACTAAAAAAATTCATAAAACAATTTTCTAAAAACATCAACAATTTAAAAGACATCACTAGGGCAGGAGAATAAATAAAAATAAAATAAGATAAGGGCAGGGAAGAATTTTTAAAAAACCTATTCCCCCCCCCCCCAAAGGCCTGGGCAAACAGCCAGGTTTTACAAGCCTGCCAGAATGTTAAAAGGCTTGGGGCTGGCTCCCTCAGAGAGTTTTGGAATCCTATAGTCTCTGGGGTCGGATCAACCTAACTGGCCCACTACGCTGATAGAGGCAAAGGAGGCCAAGGATCTGGGTCTTCAGAAGGTAATGGTCCAACCATGACAATGGTGTCATAACAACACCCCCAATAATTGGAATCCCTATTTCCAGGCTGGTGCAGAACATTAAATCCAGTGTGTGTCCTGCCTCATGTGTTGAACCAGATATTATCTGGGATAGGCCCATGGTTGCTATAGAGGCCATGAAGTACTACTCTGTCGCTGAATGGTTGATCCCAATGTGCATGTTGAAATCACCCAAGACAAATAAGTCTGGGTGTCCACAACACCACCTCTGAGGCCAACTTGGCCAGCTCCGTCAGGGAGTGTGTTGTGCACTGGGGTGGTTGGTACACCAACAGAATCCCCAACCTATCCCAAGCCTCAAACACAAGGTAGACACACTCTACTGGGCAAGTTAGACACTGGATATTTCCAGTAGGCCAGATTTTTCTTAGAGGTCACAACTACTCCAGCCCCCAACATACCTTGCCCTCTGATCCAAGGCTGCTGCACAGAGTACCTGGACCCACCATTAGGGCCAATACAGGTCCAGATGGGTCATCCAGGCAGGTCTGTGTGATGCAAGCAAGGTCAGCGGCTTCATCCTGAATAAGGACAGAGATGATTGCTGTTTTATTTACTACCAACCTTGCATTAAATAGGAGCAACAAATAGAGATCTCCACTGAGCTTTACCCTTGACATCTCAAGGTGGAGTGGTGAGGGAAATGGAAATAGACACTAACTGACATTCCCTGTACCCATGATTCCTCTACCCCCTGCCGTATCTCTCCCTGCCTATCACTACACGTACATACAAAGGCTGTCCACTGTTTTCCTGTGCCTCCACCTACTACTCTGCCTCGCACTTCACCTTCCTGCCTCCTCTTCTCCCAGCCTGTTCTTTCTGCCTTGGTTCTTGGTTCACTATTGCCTGTGTTGACTACACAGTCCAACCTACACGTTATCTTGACTATACCTCCATCTGATCCCTTTGCTGATTCCTGTTCTACCTGTCTACTTGGTTTGACCTGCTCTCTACCTTGACTATGCCTCTGCCTGATCCCATTGCTGGTGCCTGTGCTACCTGATTACCCAGCTTGATCTGAGCTCCACCTTGACTACACCACCCCCTGCCTGTCAGCTCAGCTGCCAGCTTGCCTGCCAGTCCCAAGCCTGACAAACCCCTGCCTCTCACACAAGGGAGCCCTCCCTCTTAGCTTCCCAATTTCTCACCCAGGAGTATGTTATGTCCACTTCCCACTCTAATTAAATTTATCCCCAAGACAGTCGCTCCCTCCTTCTAAAATACCTGTCTGCATAATTAGTGCCGCCTCTGACATTGCTGACGGGAGGCACCAAAGGGCATCTTTTGGGCTTGGAGTCATTATATGGGCACTTGGGCAGCAAGCTGCTGGGGACCTTGGCCTCTGTTGGTGATGCCTGTATTGCTGCGAGCCCCCCTCCTGAGAGCAAGCCCCAGTAGGTTCATGGGCTGGTGATGGCTAGTGACATCCATGGGGTTACCTGGGGCCCAGCAGTAGGAGCAGCAATGGCAACAGAGGCAGTAGCTGGAGCTGTATTAAAAATATATAAGTTTAGACTAGTATAAAAAACCAATAAAAGGAAACATTTTTGCTGGCTTGCTGCTTCTTATAACTTTTACAGTTGTTCAGCTTATAAGCAAAGCCCTCACCATATGAAAAAATAAGCATAGTAGAAGGACAAATTAAATAACCTCAGTACTGATGCTGTTTAGATTGCCTACCCTTTTCTGTTTACATTGTTTAGTTCAGTGTGGATTAACTGTCTAATAATCATCAAACTTTACATGGATGCCAATGCAAGATTCTGTGTAAAGAAGCAGAAATAGCTAAATATTTTGAAACATGTGAAAATTTGCAAATTATTGCTGAGGTTGAGGAAAGAGACCAAAACAGGTAGTGACTTGTTGAATTTTACAGCTGGCATGATGCTGTTTGATATTCAAGCCGCTCATTAGCAACGGAGACAGTTAATTTCAGTCCTTGGGACTTTGATCTCCTGCTTCACCAAATATTTATTAGACTTGCAGAGGAGAAGAGTGGTGAAGGAAAGTATACTGAAAGCTATGGGAGACATTTGGACTGAACAGTAGTTTACTTATAATTTACAGACTTGTAGTACTTAATATATAATGCCATAATCTACGTTGTGCCATTTGTCATTTGGACTAGGCCACAGATTATAGCTTAGGGCAGTGCATCTGTGCACAGATCTGGCAGGAAATGGTCTAAAATCTTGAACAGCTGAGCATGATGTCTCACTATAGTCAGAAAATTCAACCTCTGCTCCAGAGGTCACTGCATGCTTCAGTCATGACAGCCCAAATTGTTAAGCATGTGACTAATATGCATATAGAACACAGGCTGCCTGATGTCTGCTGCAAGCTTGATGGCTGGTTAGCGGCTAGTCTTAATTTTATGTGACAATCCTATGTAGGAAGTGCCGTGTGGGTGACTAAATGGAGCACATTGATGTCCCACTGGGTGTAGCCCCTGTTGTTTTGACAAATTCTCCTTAGCATTTATCAATCAGGCCTACAATGGGGAGTGTGCTGAATATCTAATTCAGACATGCTAGTCAGGACTAATATAGCAAGATAGCATGTTATTCAATTTGTACTTGTTAGCGATGTCCCACTGTCACCGGACAATTTACCTTCACACTTCACAAATGAAAAGAGAAATTTGCGCGGCTTCAAATACTTACATGAGTTACAAGCAAAATTTTAATTAGCATTTCATTACAGCAATAATTTATTGCTTCTTTGTAGTTGCCCGAACATACAGATGACACTTTCCCTTTTTTCCCCAAGGGGATGTCCTTTAATATTTATGGCCCAGGTACTTAAAATAAGAAAAAAGAAAAAGGCCACTGACAAACTGCATATCATAATGCATATCAATATTATTTCTTTATAGAGGTTACAAACATATTTGGATTTAGGGTTTTGAAATTCTTTCCCCAGCCATGAACGGGTATAACAAACATCCCCCATTTCAATAATGCTTGATTATTTGATTAATTGATTTATTTTAATTCACTTTTAAACAGTAATAATATTAAAGTGATAGTTGAAATATATTTGTGGGAGTCAAAGTAAATGATGTATAAGTGTAATGAGATGACCAGCTTCCTGGGAGTTATTACAAGAGCCAGTTCACAACTCAGTCCATTGTGGGTTGCAACACATACTGGAGCCTCTGCATTCCTCTCACCAGTCTATAATACAATGTGGTGTAAATGGGTAACACAAAATCATATATTTTGCCAGGTGCCTGAGTTCTAAGGACACAAGGCTCCTTCCCTGTCCCTCCACCATCCCCAGCTCCTTCAGCCTCCTCACTCTGCCTCTCTAGCCACGCCAACCTCTGATGCTTTCTCATCAATCCCTCTTTGCCTGTGAATTTCCTAGACTTTTATAGAAAGCTAACAAACTAACAGTGGACCATAGGTGCTAATGGACAGCATGCTGGTTAGGACTGTCCCTGTGACAACTTACCCACGACATCCTGTCACAGTAACACTCAAGAGTATATTAAGGGGCAGAGCTTTTCCCCTCTCAGCCATCCCTCCTGGATCCTCTCTCATGTACAGGATCCCTGGTTATGTCTGTGATTGTGAATGTTCAGCACATTGCAGGAGCTTCTTGGGGCCTCGAGAATAATTTCCTTCAAACTTTGGCTATTTTCTGCCCAGGTGCATAGTATATGACCTGTGTAGTAACTGCATTATTCGACAGAGAAAGGAGCAATTTGTGTGGCACTGTGGATGCTTTTAAAGGAATGGCAGCTCTGGTTCTGCCTGTGCCAACCTGCTTCATCCCTAGGTAGGCCAGTCAAGTGCCCTGCCAGATGCGGAAGAAGAGCAGGCTGTACCACCATAGAGTTGTAGACGCTAGCCTAGAGTGTTGGGCGATCACTCACACCACTATGGTGTGTGTGTGTGGCGGAGGGGGGGGGATGCGCGGGTGGACCACTAGTCATGGAACCCATTGGGTCCATCTAAAGCTGACCCAGGAGGGGCTGGAAGTGGGCAGAATTGGGGGTGAACTCCTGGAGCAGCTCCAGGGGCAGGCAGCCCACGTGTCTGTCTAAAAGCACCCACTGTGACAGCTGCTTTTAGTGGAATTGATCCTGAAATCTTCATACACACCAAATTTCCTTGGCTCCCAAAAAGTTTATTCTTTTGATTACAATGGGAATGAGGTGTGAGGGCCATACCCCTTTAACCGCTTTTGATACCGCTTTTGATACCGTGGACCATGGGCTGCTGCTGAGACGGCTGCGAGACCTGGGGGGTCTGGACGGGACTGTCCTTGGGCCTTGACCTGCGGCATTCCGCAGGGTTTGATTCTGTCTCCACCTTTGTGTAATGTATATATGCAGCCCCTGGGGGAGATCGTGAGAGGGTTTGAGGTGCGTTGTCACCAATATGCTGATGATACTCAGCTGTACCTCTCATTTTTGACCGACCCAGGTCCCGCTGTCTCGTTGCTTTCCCAATGTTTGGAGGCTGTGGAGGATTGGATGCGGCAGAGCAGACTGAAGCTCTATCCTAGTAAGATGGAGGTGATGGTGGTGGGTAGGGCAGGGGAGGTGCCGACACCTCTGGTGGGGGGGGGTCTGCCCTCCCATAGCCCAGCAGGTTTGGAGTCTGGGGATGGTGTTGGATCCGGGCCTCCGTCTGGATTGGCAGGTGGAGGCAGTGGCTAAAGCCTCCTTCCGCCAGCTGTATCTGGTGTGGAGGCTGCGCCCATAAATCTCCGGGCCCGACCTGGCCACTCTTATTCATGCCTTCATCACCTCGAGGCTAGACAACTGCAACGGGCTCTACGTGGGGCATCCCTTGGTTCTGATTCGGAGGCTGCAGCTGGTGCAGAATGAAGTGGCCCGTCTCCTTATAGGGATGAGGCGACGGGAGCATATTACACCTGTGCTCCGCACTCTGCACTGGCTGCCTATAGCGTACCAATCCAGATTCAAGGTGTTGGTGTTGGTTTATAAAGCCCTATATGGTCTGGGCCCCTCATACCTTGGGGACCGCCTCGCCTTCCATGCCCCAGGGTGGCCCTTGCAGTCTGATGGGGGTGCCTTCCTGGAGGTCCCCCATGTTAAACGGGGGGCCACGATGGAGAGAGCATTCTCGGTGGACAGGCTGCGGCTTTGGAACTCCCTCCCAGAGGAAGTTCGCCTGGCCCCGGGTCTGATGGCTTTTTGCCAAGCCTGTAAGAACTGGCTGTTCACCCAGGCCTTCGGAGGAGAGGGTGGGAGGGGATGGGAGGGAGGGGGAATGTTTGCTGGGGTAGTTTTAAATTATTTATATTGAGGTTTTATGTATTTTATTATTGTTTTAGTTGTGAGCTGCCCCGAGATGCCATGGGCATGAGGGGGCAGCCAATAAATGTAAAGAAAGAAATAAAATAAATAAAATAAATAAATAACATGGTAGAAATATGGACCTGAAAAGGGGCTTCAGGTTAGGGCCATACATTTGGCACAATAAAGGGTGTCTTTAGCCATAACGTCAAGGAGTGTCCGAATGTGTGTTTTGACCTTGATATGAACACCATTTTGGCCCTGTGTTCACCGTGTGGCACTGTTTAGACACACACCACATCGTGGGGCATATCAGTGTTTTGCTCAACACCCAATCACATCACGCAAGCGCTGCCACCTCGTTCCCCATGTTGTACCTGCTAACATACCATGCGATAGCATTAGACTCAGCGTTGGCCACGTGTTCAGCTGGAACACACAAATTGTCCTTGTCATGCAATGATGTTCACATTGGGTGTTTTCAGATGTGATGGGGCCAATTGGCCCCATCATGAAATCAACTAATTCATCCCCTGCCGGGATGACCCGTCACACCCTAACAGACGTGCTGGGGGATCCCCACGGGGAATCGGGGAGGGGGCAGGGCCGCACAGTTCAACGTGCGGCCACACGGTCCCGCCCCCACCACGCTCCCCGCCGCCCGCCCTCTGAGGGGACGGGCAGGCGGCGGGGCCAATGCCGCCGCAGCATCTGGCCGAATCCACCATGGCCCGGAATCCCGGTGTTTCCGGGCCGTGGTGACCGACCAGACGATCCCCGTCGGGGATCACTTTCACCATGCTATCCGGGGAATTGATGCGGCTAGCCCGGGAAGCATGGTTGAAACTGACCCCATGTGGGGATTGAGTGTGGCGAACATCTGGTGGCCACCAAACAGACGTGCAAGTCACAGTGACCACAGGTGGGTATTCACCGTGGTTCACTGTGCTCTCGTAACATCTGAAAATACCCATTGTGTGTTCAACGGGTGGCCAAATTGGTGTTGGGATTGTTATGGTGCTTACACATAACGGCCAAACAGATGCTTAGGGGTTTTGACACCAGATCTTCATTATGTCTAAAGATGCCGCCAAAAGAATTGAGGACAGAAGGTTAATTAACACCTATTTAGCCACAGAATTTAAATAAAGAGAGAAATTACACAGCTGTGCTTACAAACTTCATGATGTTTCTCTTCTTTCAGATTCACTGAAGATTTTTTTCAATAAATACACGGATGAAACCTAAATCATGATTAGTTCTCACTGTGGTTGTAGTCTTAGGTTGCAGTCCTGAAGCCATTACTCAAGAGTAGTCCTCTACTGTTGACTAAGTTGTTTCAGGCTTGTAGCCTTACTTTATTTCTCCACTAACAGTCCTGTGACCAGTATTTATTCTTATTGGTGAAGCTTTTATTTGTGCAGCTATAGGTATTCGTCCATTTATGAGATGGTGTATGGATGAATTAATTTATTCAGGAAAAGCTCTGTTTGACCTCCCTACACTTATGCACGTTTTCTGGATGAAAATATTATTTAAGATACATGAATGCAAAATCAGACAGACCAACTCCATTCTAACCCTCCCCTTCTGCTTCACCCAAGACAGGAAGGAACTCACCTGCTAAAAATCTGTGGTTAGTATGAGGGACAGTATACGTTTACAATATCCTACGACTCTTTATTGTTACCTCTATATTTTGATACAGTTGATGATGAGGTGTTGTTGACATGACTGCAGGACCTGGCAAGGGTACATGGGACCGCTCTTGAATGGTTCCATTCTTTCCATTTGGGGAGCTCTTGGACCTGTGGTGTCCTGCAGGGTTCTATTCTGTCTCCCCTCTTGTTCAATGTGTATCTGAGGCCACTGAGTAACCTGGTTGCAGCTGCTCACAGCGGGTAGCTTTAGCTCCCTCCTGATAGCTATCTCTGGGGGCTTGTGATGATTGGAGAATGGCTTACTCTGCATGTGCTTGCCAGTCGTAGCTTGTACGTGTATGTTATAGTCTTTTCTGACACCCTGAAGATGGCCACAGCAGTAGCAGGATGAGTGCCCTCATTTCAGCAGCTGCAACCAGTGTTGCATAGCATAGCAGGCACCTGGAGTGCTCATATAGGAGATCTATAGCTCCCCAAATCCTCTAGTGAATTATAAACTGTACTGTTCAATACAGTTCCATGATCACCAATTATCTGTGGACATGATGGCATTCTGCTGGAATGGTGGAACCATGCTGAAAAGGGAAGGGGAAACACCTTACCCCATCACTTTACAGATATAGCCCTACCTCTTATGGAACGTTGTGACATCATGGTTCTCTGTGGATGGCAGGGTTAGTTGGATAAGTCGGCCCCCAGGGTTGGAAGAAGAGTTTGTGAACAGAAGAGGGCCAAATCCAATGCATAACAATTCATGATGAATAGCTTGACAACAAAGGGAAAAAAGGGACTACAAAAGGAAAAAATTGCCAAAATCATAACTAGGCTATTTTGTGACTGTGGCTGTCACACCAGTCATATCTACCCATTTGCTGGGTAGACTGATTAGTAGCTGGGCACTATTGCTCATTATCTGACTTCTGCTGTGCAGTAAAACAGAGCAAAGGGGTCATATAAGTAGGGTAGACAGAGAGATGGACAGATGAATTCTTTTAACATTAGTTCAGTGTTTATTATTAATATCTGTATTAGGGTAAAAACAAACATGATGCGGGACAACTGTGGCCCGGGATTCACCTACAAATGTGGTTCTGCACTGCCAGATGTTGGCTCTGGACTGCCCTGGGGTGAGTAGGCAGCTAGTCCTGGCTGCATTCTCAGAAAATCTTCAAGGGACGCAATCTGGGTCAAGGGCCGCCAACTTGGGCTAGCACGTTTGTTCAGCCCCGCCACTCCCATCTCAGGGCAAAGGCCACCATGGCTGTCAGTGTCCATCATGGTATGGAGTGGGGTCGGGGTCGGCCAGTCACACATATATTGAGCTCCCTGCTCTATCTGGAGTGTGCAGGCAGCGGGACGGGCTCTCCGGCCATGGTCACATTCGTTTGGTTCCCTGACCCAGGGAAGGATGGCCACTGTTTCTCAAGCCTGACTGGGGAGCTGCCATAACACCTGCATGTGTGTTTTTACTCATAGAAAGTTAAATATTACACCAGGGTGGGGTGTGTTTTTTTGTTTTTTTTAAACCAACATATTCTTTACAGTGTAAATTGAATTTTTTAAAAAGAGTTTTGCTCCTATCCTCCTAAGTGAAATATAGAATTCACTGCTCCCACCCTATTTCTATGTGTGTAAGTATATCACTGTAATTTAGTTTATAGTCTTTAGATCCTGTAGCCTTTCTCTTTCTTATAACTTTTCCCCATAAACGACTCTGAAATTATTAAAGGTTTGAAAAAGATTTAACTTCCCTGTGCTTGTGGAAGTTTGTTGAAATGCTGGGATTATCACTTCTCTGAACGCTTGGAAATACTGTTGCAACCAGATGAAGTCTTTGAATATTGATCAGAAATAAAATACATGATGAAAGGATTTTCAGCTTCATGACCAGTTCACTTGGGTAGCATAAGGTCAAAAGGCACTCTGCTTCCCTGTTGGCTATTATTCAACAAATCCAGCCAACATTAGCAATGTTTGACTGAGATTTTTTTTGTTTTTTTCCCCCTAACACTGTTTGGAATCCAGTTTTCCCATCCAGTTTATTTTTATCAACTTTTTCAAATATCTTTCTGCTTCAGACTTAGATTCTTACAGTTTTATTCACGCCGAGCGGCAACACATTCCTATTGAAACCAATGGGACTGTTTGCAGTGAAAGATCCAACTCATTAATTTTGACCTTGCAGCCCTTTGCTGGCACAAGCCCATTTGAAGTGAATGGGGCTTGTGCTGCCACCATGCTTTGATGATTGGAGCCAATGTGCTTAAAATAGCATAATCCAACCCTATTTGAGTCACTTCTGTAGCTTCTAATCTGTCACTTATAGTTATTGTGTTATTACCTTTCCCTCCAACAGCCTATTTATTTCTTTTTTGAGATGTATCTGTGTTGTCTGGCTGACTGTTGTTACATATGACATGTGTTTCCTGTATTTAGTATTAAAATCATCAAGGGCTCCTGGTTTTATTTTATTTTTAAGTGTCACTTTTATTATAGCAAAAAACCCCGCAACCCAACAACCTCGACTTAAAAACTGCAGCCTGCCCATCTGCGGTGTAAACCTGAATGGGGAAAGAAAGGCGGTTTTCTTGTAGCGTGTGCCTTTTCCTCTTTAAATAAAATACAAATCTTTACAACATACAAGACAAATGATTCAAAAGTGAAAGGGCACTGATGCAAACTGGATAGGCTTACAACATAATTGAATTAAGTTTTGTGTGCCACATATGATCACAAAGCCGGGCCAGAGCTGGGGCTTTCTGAATGTAGGAAGGCTGCCAGTCAATAAAAAAAGGCCCTTTAAACTGGTTAAATGCACATGAGCGTGTGCAGAACCCTCCTAGCTAACAGGTGGCTGAACAAACCTCAGCTGGTGTTGCACAGGGCTATAGCATTGACCTTCTTTTGGATAATTTCAGCCCCCTTTAAAAAAAAAAAAAAAAATTGTTACTGTACTTGGTGTAGTGAAAACAATTTAAGGATGAATAATTTCTTTTAGTCCCTTGAGGCACCGGTGGCTCTTTCTCCCTCTTTTTCTATGTCTCTCAGTTGAATTAACATAAAGGAACAGTGACAACAGCAAGCTGAAAAGCGTAGCTGGTGGGAGGATTAAATATATCATTGAAAGGAATTATGTTGTAAATGACTGGGAGGGGTAGGGGCTTCTGTTCCTTGGTCCCATCTGGTCCTTAAAGAATACCTTGTTGTAATTACCCCCAGATGGCTTTGTGCTGCGCTGGGTCTGGACAGCCAGGTGCCACTGTATCCTGCTGGGTGTGATATTCATTGCTACATGCAGTGACAAAAATGGACTTTATTGCAACCTAATTTCTTCCAGGGTATTACACAAATATGAAATGAACCTAGCTCATCAAATCAGACCTTTGTCTGCCTAGGAGCAGAAATGGTCACACCTAAGACAAGACTGCCTTGTTATTTCACTTTGAACAATTGTCTCGAAAGAATGAAATATCAACAATTTACAGGGTTTGCCTGTTAACTAATATAGAGGGTATTACTTTAGCATTTTTTCTCTCACAAAATAAAATGACTGCTTTACCACTCGGTTATTTCTGGAAATGATGAAGAAACAAATATTCTTAGTCGGTTCCACAGCAAGACTGATTGTTTGACAAGCCAGGGTCTGATCCTGCATGTTTTTAGTTCACACAACTCTGGTGGAGTGTAAAGGGTGTCCGGATGTTCAAAGACAGCAGGATGAAGCTCATGATCCTTTACCAAGTGCAAAACCACATTTATTTTACGCACATATGTTTTAATGATATGCTCATGCTTATTGTAAGCTGCTTTTGATTAGCTTGCCTCCAAGTTGGCACCACCAGTCACAATTACATCAACTTCTTCCTGAGATTTGGTTTTGTTATCATCAGTCATTTTGAAAGAATAAGCATTACTATTGAAATCATGAAGCTTACCATAAAAAAGACATTGAGAAGTTGAGAAAAAGTTTTTCAAAGCCAGGAACTCAGACAGGCTTTGAAATTGCCATTCAAGCCCAACATCCTGTCTCCAACAATGTTCAGCACTGTATTAATATTTTGATATATGTTTAATATATTAAAATATATTTTAATATACTAACATTAATATATTAACATTAATATATTTATGTTGATGGTGCTATATTAATATCAATATTGATGTTATTATTAATATACTATATTGATATTAATATAATATTTATTCATTTTTATTTATATAGCACAACAATGTACCCAGCACTGTAAAATCATTAGTCAGAGACAGGTCCCTACCCCAAGGGGCTTGCAATCTAGGAAAGACAAAGGAGGTGAGACAAGGAGGAGGGGAACAAAGGAAGTGACAGGGATACATTCATGAAGTTGAGAAGTCATGGATGCATGTGCTTAGTTCAATTATAAGAAAGAGGGGGACCCTGAGTAAAGGCTAGGAGAAGGCATCAGTGATGTGTCTATGAGGATGGGGAGCTCGGGAAAGCCTGATGGAAGAAGAGGTAGGGTTTAAGGAGGGATTTGAAGGTTGGGGGGATATTTTAGAGGAAGTGCACAAAAACGGTATATATAGAGTGATCCATTTCCTGCTGCCCCACTCACAGGTTTCATCTCCTTGTCTGACTGGTAGCAATTGATTGACCTACAGTAGCTAGATCATGAGTGGCCTCATTGACTTTTGTTCTACTACTCACATGAGTAAATACATTTACATGTATGCTTGGAGGTTCAGATACTTCGATAATGGCTTCCATCATAAACTCATCCATTTTTTCATTCGCATGTATAAAGTTACATAATGTTAATGAAATATCTGCATAAAATTCATTATTTATTCTTAAAATTTTGATACAGGTTTTTCAATAGTATTGGTTCATAATATGTCATCAAGTTTAAAGCAATGTTCCTTGGTTTGCCCATTGTTATTTCATTCCATTAGTAACTTTTCTTAGCATCTTTGAATCATATCATTTTCTGGGTTGGAATGGATCTCAAAGACATGGAAAGACCTTGTTTCTCTTTTTGCTCTTGAAGGAAAAAGTCAACACTAGCGCTTTTGCTGAAGCATCACTTCTTTCTTTATCAGCTAAGATGCTTGGTACTTTCTGGTGTGGGAGTTGTGTTAGCATCCATTTCCCTCCTTGAGTGTCTTCTTTTGCCTACCTTTGCCATCTTGGATAGGGAATATCATTGCTGACCGCCACTCTCTACATCTTCCTGCATGAGAACTGTTAGTGTCGGCGATCTATACAAGATGGTAAGAGGGTTCTTACCTCATGAGTAGACATGTGAGTAGGATAACAAGTGAACTAGTTATAAATCCACTGCTATCATGTTTTCCATAAGAGTAGTACTCGAAAGGCCTGTTTCTCCTTTAACCTAAAACCTTTTTGTATGAGTATGATAGCACAAATATAACTTACTCCCACTCTGTTTCTTTTAAATCACTAGACATAACCTTAGCATAAATTAGGGTGTTAACAAATGAGACGTTAGCCCATATTAGCCCACACCAGGAGTGTGTCCACCAGCTCATTTATTAGGTGTTCACACCCACTGGACACGGGGCCTCCATCCACTGGACCAACAACCCCCACTCATGGCATAGTCTTGGAGAATGTGGAGCTCACCGTGTTGGTGAATGCGGGCTAATGTGCGCCCACATGTCTTCTTCCCATCAGTTAGGTTGCAGACAGTGCCTCCACACGTTCAGATTTGTGAGCATCATAGGGTGAAAACAGACATGACGCTAACCACCCTTTAACCACCCTTGCTGGTCATTTATGCATGCTTCAGGGCTTCATAGAGCACCCATACAGTCCTGCAACATGCATAAATAACCACCAATGGTGGTTAAAGGGTGGTTATCATCATGTCTGTTTTCACCCATAGAGTTGTAGGCAGAAATTCTAGAGTGTCTGAGGCGCGACTGCTTCCTGCCCCTCTCTCTGCTCTTGCTGTCACTGGCGTTGCGACTGGATGCTGATTGCAAGCACATGAAGAGTTGCCAGGGGCTTCCCATTTATTAGGCTGGACATGTAAAATGTACGTGGGGGTGCACAGACCAAATCTGGACTGCAACAGGCTAATGTCTCATTAGTTAATAGTCAAAGAATCTAGACATAAATCGATAACAAGTGTTCTTTTTATTTTTCAAGGTATGTCCATATTTGGATTTTAGCCTTTAAAGATGGACAAACTATAGTTATAAAGCCAAGAGTACTTTCCCTTTGCCTGGGAATTACCATCAGATGGTTATACAGTACTCTTTTCCCATAGTTTCATTTTCTTTCCTGATTAAGAGTATTACTTAGTACTGTCCTTCTCAACCTTCAAGTCAACAATACAGTAGAAACGTCCATTTTCAAACATCTCAAGTGACATGCTTTTGCCTTGAATTTCAGAGCTGTCTAAAATGGGATGGTCACAAAGCATGGTCAAAATAATTCAGATAAGGGTAGCTACACTGTACTACAAAATAAATTTTATGCATGGTAAAATATCTATCTGTCTGGTTTATTAGAGAGAAAAATACAAGGATTTCTCCGGGTACCTCTTACCAGCTCTTCAGTTATTCTAGAAAACTGAAATTCATGAGTCCTCTATCACCTTTATGAACACACTAAAAGGAAATAAAAGTGTCATCCCAGTGATTTGACAAACAAGTTCATGACTTAGTCAGACCTTTTAATTCTAAACGGACTGGGATGAAATTTTGTCTTTAGCAACTGAACCAGGTTTGTGTTTACTACTTCCAGTGGCAAGTTTCCAAATATTGACCAAGCTAGTAAGATATCCATTATTATTTTATATGTATAAAATCTATAAAGCTAGAATGTCATCCCAAGGGTGTGTATTCATCTCCATGGTCCTCACAACAACCCTGTCAGGTAGGTTAGACTAAGAGAACAACATGACTGCCTCAAGAACACCCAGTGAATTTCTAGCTAAGGCAAAACTAGAACCAGGGTCCTTCTCCCTCCTGGTCCAAGTACTGCACACTTAGCTATTACACCACACTGGCTCTCTAGTATTTTTGATGTTAGTTTTCCTGAGCCTTAGAGGCTATATATATATAGGCCTGCAGCCCTGCCACAGTCCTCTCATGGCAATTTCCCCCAGAAATTTGTAACAAATGCATGGGTCCATTACATTTATTAATGGATCCCTTAAGGTCATGTGACTTCACATTGCCCCCCCCCCTCAAAAAAAAACCAGAAAGAAAATAATGTGGGCATGAAGCCCTGAAGGAATCTTCCATGATCACTGCCTTCATGTGAGATAATATCTCATGTGAAGAGCGGCACATGCACAAGCGACCTATGCCTTTGAATTTGCTCCCACTCTGTTTTGATACTTGCTCAAACCTGATCCTGCCAGAATTTATGCCTGGATCTGATCCTACTTTGACTTAGCCTGAGCTTTGACCTGATGCTTGACAGAATCCTGAGTAAATGCTACAGCTCCTGCAGGTACCCACCTCCCATTTCCAGTGCTTGGGGACTTCTGCACATGCTACCTCACGACCACAAGACTTCATTAGCCTGCCATGCAGTCACTACACCAAAAGGTGCTCCTCCTTCCAGCTTCCAGAGCTACCTAGTACCAGTGGCTGGAGGCGGGGAGGGCTCCACTGTCTCCTCCCCGACCCCAACCACAGTCCAGTCCTCCATGCACCTCCCCCAGATCATGGATGCTGTGGCAGAGGACGATAGTTTCTTCCCACCCCTCCAAAAGATCTTGTAAAGCCATGGCTAGTGGATGTGAGAAGGAACAGTGATACTAGATGGCATTGCATCTACTTTATAAAGACAGTTAATAAAGATGTACTACCATTAATAAAGCTATTTTAATAAAGTTTATTTTGTTTTTCATTAGTTGTGGAAATTATACTTACTAAAGGGGGCATGGGCATGGTGTGGGCAATGCAGTTTGGATGCTGTAATGTTTTGTGAAGGAGTGCAAGGAGGCCCAGGTGGCAGCTTTACAAATCTCGGTGTATGGGATCTGAGATCTAAGAGAGTGAGCCTTAATGACATCGGGGGGTGGCGGTGGGGCTTAAGGCCATCCACTTTGTATGCCTCTGATATACACTGTTGGATACAATGTACGATCAGGGACTTAACTGCATTGTGTCCATGTGTTCTAGTCCCATATGCCACAAACAGAGAAGGGGACCTAAAGAAAGGAGCTGTTCTGTCAGTCAAGGGAGCCAGAATCAAGGTCACTGAACTGCCGTGGGGGTCTGACCCTTTGTGGATGCACCAATCCGAAAAATGTCTCCATACTGCAGAATGCTTGCTATTGGTGGAGGGCTTCCTAGATCCTTAGCAGAGTGTCTGCGAAGTGTACCCTAGCACTTCCAGTTGGTTGCATTCAGCCTCCATGCATGAAGGCAGAGTGGCCCTGGATCGTGGTACCTCAGGGGCTCCTGAACCAACAGGTCCCTCTTCCAAGGTAGAGGAAGTGGGGACCTGTCCTGCAGTTGGACTCTGTCTGAGAACCACGGACATCTGGGCCAAAGAGGGGTTATCAAAATTACCCTGGCTTCCTTTCTGCTTACTTTGCTGAGGGTTTTTGCCAATAGGGGAAAGAATGGGAATACATAAAGCAGTCCCTTCGACCATGGTTGTGCTAGGGTGTCAGGGGCCCTTGCCACGGGATCCCTTGTCCTGGAGAAGTATGTCTCCATCTTCCTGTTCTCCTTGGAGGCAGACAGGTCCACAATGGGGGATCCCCATTTGTCACAGATATTGAATACCTCTGGGTGAAGAGCCCACTCGGGGGATCTATGTGTTGCCTGCTTGGTCAGTTGGTCCTCATATTCAGATCCCCTCTTGGTGGAGAGCCTGAAGAGATGTTAAATTGGCCTCTGTCTAGCTCATCAGACAAGCTGCTTCCTTCTGGAGTGCTCTGGACTTCATACCCCCTGTTTGTGTTATAAGCCACCGCTGATGCATAGAGTGGACCATCACATACCTCCCCCTTACCTGGGAAGTCACTTTCTGCAGGGCCAGCCTTACCATCCTGAGCTCCAGCACATTGATGCTGAGCCTGGTCTCCTCCTGGGACTTAAAGCCTGCATATTGTGGTCTGCTAGAAAGCCCCCCCCCCGCACCTTTTGAGGGTGGCATCTGTTGTGAGTACCACCCTCGGCGTGGGGTCTGCCAAGGGAATCCCCTGCCGGAACCTGTGACCCTCTAATCACCATCGTAGTGAGGTGTTCAGAGACCCTGGGAGCAATACTCTGAACTTGCTTCTTTCTGTGATCTAGGACTTGAAAGGGTGCAGGAATCTGAGGAGAGGGTGCAGGTACAGCCTGGCCCACAGGACCATGGAACCCAGCAGGGCTGCCTTAGACATGAGGGGAACCCTGGTGTCCACCAAGACCTCCTGTACCTGCTCCCTGAGCTTAAAGGTCCTGTCCATTGTGTGAAACATACACAGCATTACACCGAGGTGGGCTGTTCTCGGAGACTGGACCAAATGGCTTTTCTCCCACTTTATGAGAAAATGGTGAGTTTCGAGAAATGCGGTTGTGCTCTATACATGCTGTCAGGCTAGTTCCTCGTGGGGGGCTCATATCAGGATATCATCCAGGTTAGCATGCACGTGAATGACACGGCTCCTCAGTTCCGCCATTAGTACCACCAGTGTCTTCATGAATGTACACAGGGCTGAAGACAATCCAAAGTGCTTTGTACCACCAATGTGTACTCACATAGCAAAATCTGAAGTACTTGCAGTAGGTGAAGTGTATTGGTATATGCAGGTATGTGTCCTCCAGGTCCACTAAAGCTAGGAAGTCCCCTGGCATTATTGCTGTTGTGATTGATTTCAGTGTTCCCATGTGGAACTGCTGCTGCCAAACTGCTTGGTTCAGTCTTTTGAGGTTGATAATAACACGTGCACTGCCCGTCTTCTTGGAGCTGAGGAAGATGGTGGAGTATACCCCTGAGCTCTGTTGACTTAAGAGGACTGGTTCTGTTCCTTAGGGATATCCGTTCCTTAGTGGCAACATCCACAGACCCTGATTCTGCCTAACAGGTTAGAAAAAGGAGCCCTTGTCAGCTTAAACTGACCATAGACCAAACAGATACTCTGTATCCAGTAACAGCACTGTCACGGTGTATCTGAATGTAACAGATGCTCTGTGGACCACTCCTAAACTGTTACTGATGGAGTTCCCTGTGTGGGAGGGGTGAACCTGCCTGCAGTTACAATGGCCCTTTGTCTGCCTCAGAGAGACAAAATGGCCATGGCATTATCCATATAATAAAATGCCTGCATGAACTTCCACCCTTATCTAAGTTGGCGGGTCCCAAGATGGTGACACCCATCTGGGCATGTGACTAAGATGGCGGGTGCTCCCAGCCTGGGTGAGGAAGCTGAAGAAAAAGCTGCCCACTGGCCTGAGGCCTCAGCTCTCTGTGCTCCCTAAAAGGTAGTTAGGACACTAGCGGGGGGAGGGGAGGACACTGCCTGGGTGTGAAGTGGTTCCTGGAAGTTGGCGCCCTCCTGTGGGGGTGGGGAGGAGGATGCTTCCCAGTCTCTCATAAACTGTGGATGGGGAAGGGATCCCAGCCAAGGCTGCTGTGACTGCGGGCGGATGGAGCCTCCCAGCCCCTCGCTGAACTGGAGACACAGAGCTCAGGGGTATACTCACTGAACTGGGGAGGGGAAGGGAACACAGTCAAAACTGCAGGACTGTCACTCTGGGTGGGGGAGCCCTCCTGGGAGCCCTGGGACCTGAGCTCCACAGACTCCACAGCCTCTATAGCCTGAAGATCTCTCTGGGGGGTCCTGCATGGAGCATGGCCAGAGCCTGAGCTGGAGCTGAGGGGGCCATCCCAGCAAACTGGCACTCTTGCTAATGGAGTCACATCTTCATTAACAAGGAGTCAAGCTGGGGTAAATCTCAGTCCAGAGCCACTCAGGAGGGGGAGCAGGCGGGACCCACATAGAAAAACCCACAGTGGACCCATGTCTTGCTACAGAGGGGCTGGTGGGGTGGGGGTCTGATCTTGCCCCTGCCGCTAACACAAAGACAAAGGAGGGGATGGAGCCCACGGCAGCTCAAAACACCCAGCGCTCCTTATCATGGTTCTTTACTCACATTGTGCTGAGTTTCCATCTCTCTTCTTTTTTGGCTTTTAATTTGCTGCAAATTAGGTAACAAGAATCAAATGTACAAATACAGGATGGGGGATAGGATATCTGGCTTGGCAGCAATATGTGTGGAAAGGATCTGAGGATTGTAGTTGATCACAAACTGAACATGAGTCAGCAGTGTGATGCAGCCGCAAAAAAGCCTAATGCTATTTTAGGTTGCATTAAAAGAAGCATCGTTTCCAAGTCACGAGAAATAATAGTTCCACTCTATTCTGCACCGGTCAAAACCTCATCTGGAGTACTGTGCTAAATGCAGAACTTTACATGTATCTCTTTTGAACTTCATTTTATTAGTTTAATCCCAGTTTTCCATCCTGTCAAGATCATTTTGAATTTTATTTCTTTGTCTAAGGTGTTAGCTATCCTGTCCAGTTTTGTGTACAATTTTAGGCAACACAAAGGACATGACATGTAGAGAAAATGAATTGGCCCCAGGTATAAAGGGAACAACCCCTCCCCCAGGAGACCAGTTTTGTTCTCTGCCTTCACAGCAGCAGGATGGTGAATTGACATCACACCACATCTGATGCAGTAAATCTATGTCCTTCCAGTTTTGTGTCATCTGCAAATTTAATAAACATTCCTCCACTCCCTCATCCAAGTCATTAATAAAGATGTTGAACAGTACCAGGCCCAGGAAAGTCCTTTAGCACCCACTTGACACATCCCTCCAGACTGATGAGCACTGATGAGCACTCTTGAGCCCTGGCCTAAAATCTCATTAAATAATTTTCAAGAACAAAAGGGCTTCTTGTTTCAGCCCTCTTGATAACCAGTGGCACTGTGATGGGGATGGGTGGGGCCGAACAGAAGTGCAGGCTTGTGTTGGCCCGCGTGGGCGGTCCTTGGTCTAGGATTCATCTCGGAGATTTTCCACAGGACGTATTCCATGCCTGCCACCTAGTCCCAGCACAACATCTGGTGACACTTGGCATGGGAACAGATGAGCAAGTGAGTCCCAGGTCCATGTGGGCCAATGCAGGCTACTGTCTCATCTGTTTTTATTCAGTGTCAAGGTGGTGGCATCCAAACTCTATAAGGAATTTTCTGTTGGCCACAGACAAGTGAAATAGAGCCATAGTTACATACTCCAGAATGTGGGATGAGCTGTGCACAGTATTTTCAGTGGTGCAAAGAAACTCAGGGTTAGATGCATTGGCTGCAGAGGTGTGCCAACTGATATGTCCCAATGCATAGTTAAGTGATGAGTTTTTATTGTGTTTCCAGGATCCGGTAGCATGCAAATAGCCATTGTGACGTTATGTATACGTCGGACCATAAAAATAACAGTTTCGTTTGGGGCATCGTAGCCTGGCCCTGCTTGTTACAAAAGTTGCTTTATGCTGTTGGGCAAGAGTCAAAACCAGGCCAATACACACAAATTGATGTTCCATGTGGGTACTTTGGGCACATGGAAAACCCCTAGCTGAGGAGGTGAGAGCCCATGGAAACTCTAGCACTAGTAGACATAGGGATGAGGGAAGTTATACAGAGTGAATGAGCCGACCCATCCTCCATCACACTCGATGCTTGCATGACTGTGTGGATTCAGAAATTTAGGTATGATATTTGCATGGCAGAATGTCAACACTGTGCTAGCATGCTACAGCTGCAAAACTTCCCATCGGGAAGAGCAGGCACTCTGGCCAACCTGAATGATTGGAAAGTGATTGAGAGCACCACCATCCTGGATGTGTGGGAACTGCCCAATGTGCAGCACACCTTAAAGGAGTTTGGACCTTCTCAAGCCTGATGACAGCAAAGGGGTACATAAGGGACCACATTGTCTACAGTGCACAGCGAGAGCAAGAAACGAATGACCAGGTGACTGGGGAGGGGGGAGACCGAAGAAAAGAGAATTACACTGTGCAAAGTTTGGGCCCTCAGTGAAGTATAGCTCTCCTTGGGAGAACGCAGAATTTTCTTTGCCTGAACATGAGAGGGTATAAGCAGCGAATTGGTGACTGCATGGAACTTGTGAAGCGGGAGAAATTGAAACCGATGAAACCCAGCACTCTCAACCAGCAGCGACTCCAGGGGGTTGGATGAGAGTGGTACACATGGCTTAGGCAATCAGCACATCTCCAAAACAAGGTTTTTTGGCTTACATCATGTATGCTCTTTTTATTTATTTATTTATTATTATTATTATTATTATTATTATTAATAATAATAATAGTAATAATAATAAAAAAAAATTGGTGATGGTGATGATGATTAATAATATTCAGCACTGCTTCTGAATAAAAATGCCTCACTCTTAATCTTGCAGCATCACTGGCTGTTCATGACAGGAGTGGGTGGGGATAGTGTGTGCTTACATCCTGGAAATACCAGTAGCAGCTGGGCTCTTTCTTCTTCCCAGGGGGCACTGCAAAATAGAGCCACAATGCATTGTGCAAAGAGGAAAATGGGTCAGGGGGGATGCGGTATGTGGCAGCAAACTAAAATGTAGCCACAGAAATGACTGGCCATTTATTAGGTTCGGCACATGATTCATGTGGGTGAGTGCAAAACGCACACTCATTTACTCCTGTGTGGTTATCATGCCATTTGTAAACACTCTGCAGTGTAAGATATGGATCATATATGATACTCAACAAGTAGCATTTTACTTCACCGTAGTCCTATTGGCTCCATACAGTGATGAAATTATTTTTATTGTTTATTATTTATATATTGAAAGCAATGTACCTGGTGCTGTACGATCAATAGATGGAGATAGGTTCTTACCCCAAGGAGCTTACAGTCTTGGAACCAAATCATTTATTTCCTGATCCAAGGTCTGCGCATTCGCAGACAAAAACTGGAATTGGTCAGGGGGGCTCAGGTAAAGTCCCCCACCTCCAGACCCAACCACCACTGGTGCAGCCACTTCTCCCACTCCTGGTCACCGTGAGGTTTGGAGGCAGGGAACTTTCCCTGGGTCTCCCTGCATCCGGACACTTTGGTGCACACGTGAACCTGGGATCAGGGTGTTATTGCATAATCAGGCACCCAACTAGACTGGGGGAGAAACTAAGGGGTCTGCAACAACAGGTATTGACAGGGACTGGTGTGAGTTGTTGAGAAAACAGTCTGTGTAGATGTTGATATGATGCAGGATTTGCAGTGGTGTAGGTCAGATCCCGAAAACACTTACAGCCCAGAGCCATCAGTTTGCTATCCCCCATTCAAGGATGTGCTCTGTTTCTCTGGTGTGGGGGTGGGGAGTAGGGAACAGCAGAAAGTCCATTGCAAGATAGATTACAGAAACATAGGAACTTAGGAATGGACATTTTCACAATGGAGGGATGTAAAAAGTGATGTGCCCCAAGGATCTGTACTGGGACCAGTTCTTTTCAATGTATTCATTAATGATCTGGAAATGGGTGTTAAGAGTGAGGTGATCAAATTTGCAGATGACACCAAGTTATTCAGAGTAGTCAGAACACGAGCAGACTGTGAGGAACTGCAGCAAGATCTTACAAGACTGGGTGCCTGGGCATCTAAATGGCAGATGAGATTTAATGTGGACAAGTACAAAGCGATGCACATTGGGGGAAAAAATCCAAATTATGAGTACACAGTGCTTGGTACTAAGCTAGGGGTTACCACTCAGGAAAAGGATCTGGGAGTGATTGTGGATAATACACTGAAATCCTCAGCCCAGTGTGCCGCAGCGGTCAAGCAAATAGAATGTTAAGAATTATTCGCAAGAGAATAGACAATAAAACTGAGGATGTCATAATGCCTCTATACAAATCAATGGTGCGACTGCACCTTGAATATTGTGTGCAGTTCTGGTCGCTCCATCTCAAAAAAGACATAGCGGAACTAGAAAAGGTACAGAGAAGGACAACAAAAATGATCCAGGGTATGGAACCGCACCCGTATGAGGAGAGGCTTGATAGGTTGGGACTCTTCAGCTTGGAAAAGAGATGGCTATGATAGAGGTCTATAAAATCATGCATGGTGTGGAAATTGTAAACAGGGAATGGTTATTTACCCTCTCAACTAGTACTAAAACTAGGGGACACTCCATGAAACTCACAGGTGGCAGAGTAAAAACAGACAAAAGAAAGTATTTTTTCACACTCAGCGTACAATTAGGTTGTGGAATTTACTGCCAGAGGAGGTAGTCAAGGCCAGCAGTATAGCTAAGTTTAAAAGAGGTTTGGACAAGTTTCTGGAAGATAGTTTCATTAGCAGTTATTAGCCAGATAGGATTGGGGAACAAAACCCTTTACTGTCGGGAGCCTGGGGATGACTCACAGGGAATGGATAGCACGGTGACCTGCTGGGTGCTTCTCCCAGCCCCCCGTGACTGGCCACTGTTGGAGGCAGGATGCTGGGCTTGATGGACCATTGGTCTGACCCAGTATGGCACTTCTTATGTTCTTATGACATGGTAATTCAGACTTATGGTCTATCTAGCCTAGTATCCTGTCTCTGACAGTGACCAATCCCCAGTGTTTAATTAGAAGAGCAAAATCTTTGTTTTATGCAAGTGTGGAAATGACTGACTGGCTTTAGACCTGCAGTATGAGATTTTATATTCATCTCTACTTAACAGTTATAGTTTGGATATTCCCATTATCCATATAGATTTCTGGTTCTTTATTGAATCTCACCAAACGTCTGTTTCAATCACATCCCAATCAGCTGTACTTTGCATGAAAAATTAGAGATGAAATGAATGTGTAACTTTACATTCACAAATTGAATGTAGGTATTCCTTTACTAAAACAAATATCCAAATTCCAATTCACTGCACCTGCAAAGTTCACCAGATCCATTCTTTCAGCACCCTTTTTTCTCATTGCTCAGTACTTCATTCGTTCCACTCTTTGGTACACTGCAGGATACGGGTTAACTTACAACAAGTTGCAAATTGTTAATCAGATTTTTGAACTGCAAACAAAGAACAAATGGACCTGTGAGGTTTTTTTTTTATATAAAAAAAACAACTTTTTGAATCTGGACAGCAAATTCAATTCGAATTCAGCCATCCCAGTGTGGCAATTTATTGAATTATATGTTTACTTCAAATATCCACCTCAGCTCTAGATGTCTGGGAAACACAGTCAACTCAAATTGACAGGGCCATCAATGAGTCCTGAGAAATAATTTTTAAAATACATATTTAAAAAACCCTTACAAATCAAAAGTTCACTTCTCACCATGCAAGATCTTCCTGACAAAATGGTTCAATATAATATAGCGTCACCTCAATGGTATTGACAAAACAGTGTTTTCGTCAATAAATATGCCATCTCCTATGCTCTGTGATTCTGCAAAGTCTGTAAACATTATTTTTCTCTGACGTACGTAAGTACCAGAGTGGACAATATTAACACTCTGCACCCAGAATATTATTGTTCACGACAGCTTTTTTCACTAGGACTTTTTCAATAGTCTTCTTAACCTGAAAATTAGCATGGATTAATGTACATGCTTTCAGGTCATAGATTTGATTAATAATTATCATCATCGTTATGTTATTTATATAGCACCCCTTTGCCTTGCGGAGCGCTTCACAAAAAGTTAAAAACCATATAAACAATTTAAAACAATATAAAACAATTTTAAATGTGTTAAACAATTATTAAAATTTTTTTAATGGGGCAGGCAAAGAGGACAAAGTACATGGAAGGTACCATCAGTGGATCGTAAAAGTACCTAGAATCACCTAGAATCACACCATTGAATCAGTGAATCATAAAAGCACCTAGAATCACATCCCACAGAAGATAAGGAAGGAGGAACTGAGACAAACATCCAGCTCCACCTGAGAGGCCCGCCACAGCAAAGGCCCGATCAGCTGCTGACTTCAGACACGATGGCAGAACCCCCAAACAGCAGATGGTTCCTGAACGCAGATACCCATCAGTGTGAGGTTCCAGAAGTAGGCCTCATATATAGGCAGTAGGGATGGGACGATCAGAGAATTACCGGTTACCGGTTTTACTGGTATCAGTTTTATCTGATACCAGTTTTATCGGTATCAGGATAGCGGTTTTTTAACATTGCGGCCAGACTCTACAAACCAGCAGTGCAGTCTGAAACTCAATCCATTGCTCCGCAGGCAGCCAATGCAGAGAATGCAGGGCGGGTGTAATATGATCACAGCTGCCTGAACCAGTAAGCAACCATGCTGCCGCATTCTGAACAAGCTGCAAGCGTCGGATAAGCACAGGGGGCAGCCTGTAGAAGAGGGAGTTACAAAAGTCAAGCCTGATAGTCCTCAGGGCATTGGTCACTGTGGCAAGGTCAGTCTGGATAAATAAGGGTGTAACTTATGCAAATTGTGTATCAAATGCTGTTGTAGTGTCAGAATGGCCAGCTGTCGTCGAACTAAAATCATTAGCAGATCAGTCATGACCCTGACAAGTGTGGTTTCTGCCCCATGAGAAGGCCTGAACTCTGATTGGAATTTCCCCCCAATATTATTAGAGTCCAGGTGTCTCTGTAGCTGGACAGCCACAGCCTTCTCAGTCACCTTCCGTAAAAAAGGCAGATTGGAGACCAGGTGATAATTGGCAAGCACTCCAAGATCAAGAGACAGGTTCTTGAGGAGGAGATGGACCTCAGCACATTTGAGGGCAGATGGCACCCTCCCCTCTCTAAATGAGATGTGAATAATGCCTGTCAATAAAGGTACCACTGCCGCAGTGTCCACCTTCAACAACCAGGATGGACACGGGTTGGACGCACTTGTGGTGGGTCTCAATGATCCCCAAAATGCACTGTCTTTCTTGTCAACCACGTTGAGATAACCAGGAGAGTACAGTCCCTAGAGAGTTCTCCACAGCAAAAGGTCTAACGAGTCCCGCCCGTATCCTCTTTATCTTCTCTGCAAAGAACATAGTAAATTCCTCACAGGGCTTTTTTAAACGAGTCGGATTTCTCCGACAGATTAAAGCTGCAGCACTGGGAAACCCCCACACAGGAGCGGGGGACCTTTAGACACACCTTTGTAAACCAGAAATTGCCTGGGCACCATTAGAAACAGCAGCACTGTGCGATTCCCAGGTGTTTTGAGACGCAGCATAGATAAAACCTCGATTATCGGGATCTTATCTATGCCACGTCTCAAAAAACCCAGGAGTTGTGCGACACTGCTGTTTCTAATGGCTCCCGGGTGAATTCCGATTTAAGGAGGTGTGTGTAAAGCCTCCTGTCCCCTTTCCCCCTCCCCCTCCCCTGCCAGGGGTTTCCCAGCACTGCAGCTTTAAACTGCGGGAGAAATCCCACTCATTTAAAAAGGCCCACAGTGCTCTATTGAAGAAACTGTAGATAGATTGAGACAGTTGACACAGATTGATACTGTATTATTAGTTATAACTTATTCAGAGCCCAATAGTCCCACAATGTACTATTCAAACACATAAGAAAACAGGTTGTAAATTTGTTTAGACAGGAACTAAGGCCACTTTCAGATATTCCCCCCTCCCCCACACATATTCTGGCTGCGGGAGGGGGGGATTGCGCAGCCGGGATATGTGTGGGGATCAGCTGGTGCTGGTCTGAACCCCCCCCCCCCCCTCGCGGCTTTGCTGGCATACATGTGCAGGGATGCAGAGCTCGATTTCCTGTCGATCCCCACACATATCCTGACTTTGCATTCCCCGCCACAGCCAGAATATGCATGCAGGGGGGAGGAGAGTATGTCTGAAAGTGGCCTAAGTTAGATAAAGAGTGAGGAAGAGAAGATACAGACTGAGCATCCAAAGGGCTGGCTGGCACATGTATAAGATTCAATACGACCATCTTTGTAAACGATCTCCAAATCATAGTCTGTCTAGCTATTAATGACCAAAAAATTTCTTTAAGACATCAAGGCAGAGAAGAGTCTTGAAGAGGGATTTAAAGAACAAGATGTTAGTGAGTCAGTCTGTTAGGTCCTGGACATTTTTCTTTAGAGGCAGGATGTGGAAGGGGGGCGGTGTGTGTGTGTGTGTGTGAGAGAGAGAAAAGCTTACAACGAGTTAGCATCAGTGGCAGGACAGGGGACCCAGGACTGTATAGGAAGAGACAGGCTCTGAAGAAGCTTGGAATAAATGCGTTGGTGAAGAGAAAGTGGAAGAACTTAGTTCACGTGGGCAGATGGAAGTTGATCTCAGCCAATACTTTTTGTGGACTGCAGGGAAGTGATGCAGATGTGAGCACACTCCAAGAAGGGGAGATTGCAGTAATCAAAGTGGAAGGTAATCAGGGCCTGAACCACAGTTTTTAATGCCTGCACAGAAAGAAAAGGTCAGATCTTAGAGCTATTGTGAGGAAAAAATGTGGCAGGTTTTGAACAAAATGTAGGCGTGAAGAATGAAAGAGAGGAAAGGGGTGGGGGGTGGGGGCAAAGATTGTGGGAGCTGTGTGAGATGAAAGGTGATGTCAGCAGTGACAGGGAACAGGGGACTGTTTTTCTTGTATTCATCCCAAGAAACATAATTATTACGGAGTTCCTACATTACAGTGGATACATATTTTATATGGAGATAGGAATATAAAATATAGAAAATAAATTATATATGTCAATAAATAGAGAACATAAATTATATATGTCAATAAAGCAAGTAACAAGGGGCATCTTTAGACATAGCAAAGATTGGGTGTCCAAACCACTAAGCACGTGTTTGACCATTGTGTGTAAGCACCATAACAACCCCAACACCAATTTGGCCACCGGTTGAACATTCGCTGAACACGCAATGTGAACACCATTGCATCACAAGGAGAATTTGTGTGTTCCGGCTGAACACGTGGTCAACGTTGCGTCTAATGATATTGCGTGGCTTGTTAGCAGGTACAACATGGGGAACGAGGCAGCAGCACTTGTGTGCTGAGATTGAGTGACGAGCAAAACACAGATTTGCCCCTAGATGGGCTGTGTGTCTAAGCAGCACCACATGGTGAACACAGGGCCAAACCGGTATTCATATCACAGTCAAAACACACATTCAGACACCTGTTGACGTTATGTTTAAAGACCCCTTTAAGGTGTCTGGTGTTCCCTAACACACAGATTTAAATCACCGCTGCCTTGGCTCTCAGCCTTCAAAGCGCTTTGTGGAGATGTTCCATTGTTCCCCATTTTGTGGGTAGGATTCTATCTCCCTTATCATGAAGAATAGATTAACAGCAGCCCACTGAGGCTCTTCAGGGATAGTGCTCAGAACGAGGTTTGAACCTATTACAATTACAATGGGAAACTGTTTCCAACCTGGCAGAACTAACATGAATAATGAGGGGAAACAATTGTAACTCAGGATAGATAAAGAGTTGGTGAGAGAATACCTAGCTAGCTACTCTAAGCAAGTTCACGTTTTTGGGGCCAGATGAATTACATCCTGGGGTATTGAAGGAACTTTCTGATGTACTCTCAGAACCTCTATCATATTTGAGAACTCTTGGAGAACAGGTGAGGTGCCAGAAGTTTGGAGATGGGCACATGTTATCCCTGTCTTCAAAAAGGGAAAGAAGGAGGATCCAGGAAACTATAGACAGGTCAGCTTGTCATCGATACCTGGAAAGATACTAGAACAGATTATAAAGCAGTCTGTCTGTAAGCATCTAGAAAACAATGCAGTGATTACTAGTAGCCAGTATGGATTTGTCAAGAATAAGTCATGCCAGACTACCCTTATCCCCTTTTTTTGATTGAGTTACTAGTTCAGTGGATCATGGGAACTCCATGGATGTAATATATCTAGATTTGACAAAGTGCCCCATGTTATCCTTGTTGACAAGCTGGTAAAATGTGGTTTAGATCATAATACCATAAGGTGAATTTACAAAAGAACTGTACTCAAAGAGTGCTCATCAATGGGTCTGCATCAATCTGGAGGAAGGTGTCGAGCCGGGTGCTGCAGGGCTCTGTCCTGGGCCTGGTACTGTTCACATTATTGTTGTTATTATTATTATTAGCAAGCATTTATATAGCACAAGCAATGTACCTGGCACTTTACAAAGTATCAGAATAGACATGGTCCCTGCCCTAGGGAGAGACAGAGGGGGCTGGGGAGATGACGGAAGGGGAACAGAGGGAGAGACAAGGGGTGTAACATTCACGAAGATGCGAGGTCTCAGGTGCACGTGCTTGGCTTGGTTACTTTGAGAATAATAGCTGACTGGTCCATGTAGTGAGAATATGAGTACACAGACCTCAGGTAACAGATTGTACTGGATAGATTGTACTGGTATCAGCAGGAGTTAGGAGAGGGGAGAAAGAAGTCGGGGAGCACAGAGCGGAAGAGGTGGGTCTTGAGGAGGGATCTGAAGGTACGAAGGGAGGGGACGAGGCAGATGTGGGCAAGGAGGGAGTTCTGGGGGGGCAGCTAGGGAGAGGTGGTTAGGGGAGCAGGGGAGGCATGGAAGGGCGAGATAGGGGATGGAGGAGGAGCGGAGTTCATGGAGTGGAGTACAGAGGGAAATTAGCACAGAGAGGTAGTGGGGAGCAAGGTTGTGAAGAGCTTTATATGTGAAGACTAGGAGCTTGTGCAGGATTTGTTCAGGAAGGGGGAACCAGTGAAGAGAGGAGAGGAAGGGCTGCACGTGGTCTAAGCGACGGGCGAGGTAGATGACCCTGGCAGCAGAGTTTTGGACAGAGATAAGGGGAGAAAGGTGAGAGCGGGGGAGGCCAGTGAGAAGGAGCTTACAATAATCGAGGCGAGAGATGACCAGGGCATGAACAAGGGTTTTGGCAGAGGAGAGAGAAAAGGGCGAATCTTAGCAATGTTATGGAGGGAGAAGCGACAGGATTTGGCAACAGAGTCAATGTAGGGTTTAAAAGAAAGGGGTGAGTCAAAGATGATGCCAAAGCTACGGGTTTGGGGGACAAGAAGAATGGTGACCCCGTCGATAAGGATTGACAGGGAGGAAGGAGAGGAAGGATTGTGGAGGAAGATAAGGAGTTCAGTTTTAGACATGTTGAGTTTGAGTTGACATTGAGACATCCAGGTAGAGATCTCAGAGAGACAGCTGGTGAAGCGAGCTTGAACAGATGGAAAAAGAGAGAGAGAGAGTAAAATGAGAGAGTTTTGTGTCATCAGTGTAGAAATGATATTGGAAGCCATGGAAGCAATGAGTTTGCCTAGGGATGGGTTGTAGATAGAGAAGATGAGAGGGCCAAGGACAGAGCCTTGGGGAACACCAACCGAGAGGGGAAAGGAGGAGAAGGTGGAGTTGGCAAGAGACACATTGAAGGAGCGGTCAGAGATGTAGGAGGAGAACCAGTCGAGGACAGAGCCAAGGAAGCTAAGGGAGTGAAGTGAGTCCAGCAAGAGTGAGTGGTCAACAGTATCGAAGGCAGCAGAGAAGTCATGGAGGACTAGAATGGAGTAGAGGGGATTAGATTTAGCCACAAGAAGATTGTTGGTGATCTTAGCGAGAGCAGTTTCAGTAGACTGAAGGGGGCAGATGCCAGATTGGAGGGGGTCAACGGAGGTGTTGGCAGAGAGGAAGTCGAGGCAGCCGGAGAACATGTTGAAGAAGCTTGGAAGCAAAAGGAAGGAGTGAGACAGGATGGTAGCTAGAAGGGTCAGAGGGATCAAGAGTGGACTTTTTGAGGATAGGAGAGACAATGGCGTGATTGAAGGTGGAGGGGAAGGAGCCAGTAGAGAGGGAGAGGTTGATGATGTGCAGGAGGGAAGGGACGACAATGGAAGTAATGGAGTTCAGGAGGTGGGAGGGGAAGTGGTCAAGGGGGCAAGTGGAAGGGTTGGTGGAGGAGATCAGGGAGAAGATTTCCTCAAGGGAGGTGGGAGGGAAGGAGGGGGAGGAGGGGGAGGGAGTAGGAAGAGGAGAGCAGCGGGAAGTGATGTCAAGGCAGATCTTGTCTATCTTGGAGGTGAAGAAGGAAGTGAGATCCTGAGCAGAAAGGGAAGAGGGAGGAGCAGGATAGGGGAGCTTGAGGAGAGAGACAAAGGTGGAGAACAGGTGGTGAGGGTCCCGACAACAGGACTCGATGCTGGACTCTACAGAACTCAACATCAATGTGGGACTCAACAGGACTCAACATCTTTACTAATTACTTTGATGAGGGAATGCTTATTAAATTTGCAGATGACACGAAACTTGGAGGGATAGCTAACACTTTAGATGACAGAAATAAAATTTAAAATGATCTTGATAAGTTGGAAAACTGGGCTGAAGCTAACAAAATGAAGTTCAACAGAGATAAATGTAAAGTTCTGCATTAGCGTAAGAAGAATCAAATGTACAAATACAGGACTGGCTTGGTAGCAATACATGTGAAAAGGATCTGGGGAATGGGATTGTAGTTCATCACAAACTGAACATAAGTCAGCAATTTGAAGCAGCTGCAAAAAAAGTCTAATGCAATTTAGACTGCATTAACAGAATCATCGTTTCCAAGTCATGAGAAGTAATAGTTCCACTCTGTTCTGCACTGGTAAGATCTCATCTGGAGTACTGTGTCCAATTCTGAGCACCGCACTTTAAGAAGGACATCGAAAAATTGGAACGGGTTTAGAGAAGGGAGACAAAAATAGTCAGGGGTCTGGAAACTAAGTCCTATGAGGAAAGGTTGAAGAAGCTGGGTATGTTTAGCCTAGAGAAAAGAAGACTAAGGGGAGACATGATAGCATCCTCCACTACCTGAAGGGCTGTCACAGAGAGGATGGCAAAAACTTGTTCTCTCTTGCCCCCGAAAGCAAGCCTAGAAATAATAGACTCAAATTAGAAGTAAGCAAACTTCAGTTAAACATTAGAAAAAACTTCCTAACAGTAAGAGCTGTTCTTTACTGGAACAAATTGCCTAGAGAGGTGGTGGCCTCTCCTTTGCTGGAGGTTTTCAAACAGAGGCCAGACAGCCATCTGTTGGGGATGCTGTACCTGCAAATTTCCTTCATTGAGCAGGAGGGTGGACTAGATGACCTCTAATGTAGCCTTCAACTTTCTGATTCTATGACAATANGAATAAGGGAATCAGTTGGGGCGGTTGGGGTGATAGGTTCACGGGTTTGGCCCTGAGGGGGGGAGACTTGGTGGAATTGGCAAAGTGGGGATAGGAAGGAGAGGGTATG
Source organism: Sphenodon punctatus (assembly GCA_003113815.1). Taxonomy (NCBI): domain Eukaryota; kingdom Metazoa; phylum Chordata; class Lepidosauria; order Sphenodontia; family Sphenodontidae; genus Sphenodon; species Sphenodon punctatus. The sequence continues at coordinate 1,518,356 of QEPC01005936.1, forward strand.
GGTAACCCAGTTTATAGAAGGGTTATGGTGTTGGAGCCAGGGTAATCCCAAAACTAAGGAAAAAAGGGCGGAAGAAATGAGATCGAATTGTAGCAACTCACAATGAGTTCCTATAGTACATGTTAAAGGGCCCGAGCAAGTTTGCAACGGGTCAGAAGTAAGGGGAGATCCATCTATCGTCTGGACCATTTCCACGGACTTCTGTGTCTGTTGTGGAACCCCATGGTGAAGGGCAAAAGTTCTATCCATGAAATTACCCGAGGCTCCGGAATCTACCAGGGCTCTAACAGCCAAGGATTGGTGGGTATTCCATTGGAGTGTAAGAGGTATAAAAAGTTGGGGCTTAGGCGGAGAGGCACTACCAGACCACAAGAGGGAATTACAACCATTCACCGGGAGGTCCCCCCATTCCCCCGGCTCTTGGCGTTTCCCTGGTCTGAAGGACAGGCAGGGTGAGCGGGGCATTCTCTTGAAAAATGGCCCGATTTTCCGCAATAAAAACAAAGGCGGAATTGGCGACATCTTTCTCGCTCCTCACGGCTAAGAGGTCCCCGTGCAACCCCTATCTACATTGGTTTGGGTCCCTCGGGCTCTGCTATTTTTGGAGAGGGGGTATTCAAGGGGCGGGGGGCCCACCACCCCAAATTCCTACCTTGGTCCCTCCTACGTTCCCATCTACGCTCCATGAGACGTTCATCAATTTGGAGCGAGAGGGTGACCATGTTCTCTAAAGTGAGAGGAGTGGTGGCGGCACAAGCAAGTTAGTCCTTGATATCATCATTTAACCCCTGTCGGAATAAGGCTCGAAACGCTGAATCACTCCAATTTAGGTCAAACGCTACCTTTCTAAATTGGGTGATATAATCTAGTAAGGGGTTTTTCCTTGGCGGAGGTGCAGAATGGTTTGTTCAGCATCCCTCACTCTGTGAGGGTAATCAAACAAAAAACGGAATTGTTGAAGGAACCCTTTATAGTTTCGCAATAGATCATAATCAGGGGCTAAAAGAGGGGTAGCCCAATCCAAGGCTACTCCCCCTAATAAACCAACAATGTAAGCCACTTTAGACTGATCTGACCCATATGTAAGAGGTTGGGTCTGGAAGGTAAGATTACAAAGGGCCAGGAATCCCTGGCATGCCTTCCTGTCCCCATAAAATTTATC
>QEPC01005936.1:1519587-1537796 GCA_003113815.1 Sphenodon punctatus
GGGGCAGATGCCAGATTGGAGGGGGTCAACGGAGGTGTTGGCAGAGAGGAAGTCGAGGCAGCCGGAGAACATGTTGAAGAAGCTTGGAAGCAAAAGGAAGGAGTGAGACAGGATGGTAGCTAGAAGGGTCAGAGGGATCAAGAGTGGACTTTTTGAGGATAGGAGAGACAATGGCGTGATTGAAGGTGGAGGGGAAGGAGCCAGTAGAGAGGGAGAGGTTGATGATGTGCAGGAGGGAAGGGACGACAATGGAAGTAATGGAGTTCAGGAGGTGGGAGGGGAAGTGGTCAAGGGGGCAAGTGGAAGGGTTGGTGGAGGAGATCAGGGAGAAGATTTCCTCAAGGGAGGTGGGAGGGAAGGAGGGGGAGGAGGGGGAGGGAGTAGGAAGAGGAGAGCAGCGGGAAGTGATGTCAAGGCAGATCTTGTCTATCTTGGAGGTGAAGAAGGAAGTGAGATCCTGAGCAGAAAGGGAAGAGGGAGGAGCAGGATAGGGGAGCTTGAGGAGAGAGACAAAGGTGGAGAACAGGTGGTGAGGGTCCCGACAACAGGACTCGATGCTGGACTCTACAGAACTCAACATCAATGTGGGACTCAACATGACTCAACATCTTTACTAATTACTTTGATGAGGGAATGCTTATTAAATTTGCAGATGACACGAAACTTGGAGGGATAGCTAACACTTTAGATGACAGAAATAAAATTTAAAATGATCTTGATAAGTTGGAAAACTGGGCTGAAGCTAACAAAATGAAGTTCAACAGAGATAAATGTAAAGTTCTGCATTAGCGTAAGAAGAATCAAATGTACAAATACAGGACTGGCTTGGTAGCAATACATGTGAAAAGGATCTGGGGAATGGGATTGTAGTTCATCACAAACTGAACATAAGTCAGCAATTTGAAGCAGCTGCAAAAAAAGTCTAATGCAATTTAGACTGCATTAACAGAATCATCGTTTCCAAGTCATGAGAAGTAATAGTTCCACTCTGTTCTGCACTGGTAAGATCTCATCTGGAGTACTGTGTCCAATTCTGAGCACCGCACTTTAAGAAGGACATCGAAAAATTGGAACGGGTTTAGAGAAGGGAGACAAAAATAGTCAGGGGTCTGGAAACTAAGTCCTATGAGGAAAGGTTGAAGAAGCTGGGTATGTTTAGCCTAGAGAAAAGAAGACTAAGGGGAGACATGATAGCATCCTCCACTACCTGAAGGGCTGTCACAGAGAGGATGGCAAAAACTTGTTCTCTCTTGCCCCCGAAAGCAAGCCTAGAAATAATAGACTCAAATTAGAAGTAAGCAAACTTCAGTTAAACATTAGAAAAAACTTCCTAACAGTAAGAGCTGTTCTTTACTGGAACAAATTGCCTAGAGAGGTGGTGGCCTCTCCTTTGCTGGAGGTTTTCAAACAGAGGCCAGACAGCCATCTGTTGGGGATGCTGTACCTGCAAATTTCCTTCATTGAGCAGGAGGGTGGACTAGATGACCTCTAATGTAGCCTTCAACTTTCTGATTCTATGACAATAGACTTAACATATTGACTTAAACACGGGGTGTTACACAGGTGGGTATTTTCAGATGTGACGGGGCTGATTGGCCCCATCACGGAATCACCCCTTTGATTCCCTACCGGGGCCACCGCGTAACGGGCCAACAGACTGGCTGATCCCGGTGGGGAATCCGGGGGGGTGGTGGGGCTGCGTGGCACAATGTGTGGCCACACAGGCCCACCCGCCCACGCTGCCCCAGCTTCCAGGAGACGGGCGGGCGCTGCAGCCAATGCGACCTCAGCACCCGCCTGCATTGACCATGGCCCAGATTCTTGCCGCGGATTCTGGGCCGTGGTCTGGGGACAGACGTTACGGTTCCCTTCATCACAGGGGGGGATCACATTCACCACGCAAATGGTGCCGGTCCTGCCAGGACCGCCGTTTGCGTGGTGAATGTGATTCCCCCCCCCCGTGATTTACGGGGGTGAACATCTGGGGGGGAACTTCCGTTCCCCCCATCAGACATTCCGTGATCGCGATCACCATGTGGGGATTCACTGTGGTTGACCGTGATCACGTAACGTCTGAAAATACCCTGTGTGAACAGGTGTGCCCAGGTCCTCATCCAGCTGCCTCCCTGGTCCTGTCCACAACCCTGCTGGAAGCTCTCTGGGGAGCTCTTAAAGGACACATGTGAAATACAACACCACTTTGGCTCAAAGAACAACAAACCCCCCTTATGACGCATGAGAAGAGAGCCAGCGCCATGGAGGACAGCAGCTCCACCCAGTATGAACCTCCATTGATGCCCAGGACTGCCAGCAGCTGCAGCAGCTTCTGGATTCATGGGCAAGAAGGAGTTATTGGCTGCTGTGGCTTCATTTTTCCATGGTGTCTGCAGCTGTGTGTCATGACAGTGTCACTGGGGAAGGTGTCCCGGGGGAAGGTTGCAGCTGAGGAAGGGGTAGGGAATACAGGGGCCACAGAGGGTCCCCCTGGAAGGGCGGGAAGGGACGAGGAGGGGTCCACAGAAAGGCTTCTCCTACGAGGTCAGGGCAGACACTCACACTAGAGGCGACTCTCTCTCTCTGGTGGATCTCTATCTGGGAAGTAATGTCCCTCAGGGTGTTGGGTGGGCTTTCCCTCAGCAACGGAGGGCAACCCTTTTCATCATCGGGACTGAGAGAGAGCCTATTGCCCCTATCGACAAGGACAGACAAGAGAGGGAACCACACGCTCGGGGAATTTCTCGGGCCCAGGGCACCTGGTGCGGGAGGAAAGGTGCAGGTCAAAGGAACAAGGGAGGAGACCCCACAGGGGAAAGGGAAAGGGAGAAAGGGATGGGAATCAAGGAACAGGATGGTGCATAGGACAAGGGCTTCTGCGCAAGGATAGAGAGTGCAGGTCTTAAATAAGGAAAGGATATATAAGGACTGGGTAACCACCACCCAAGACTCACTAAACACTAATATACAGGAACTTACACTACAAGACAAACACACATACTCACTCACTCCACAATGGTCACTCCAGGAAGGGGATACACAGGGGTCAGGCACTCTCCACTCGATACTCTCAAGGTTAAGGACACAATGAAACACAATCGCTCTGGGGCCAGTCTCTCACGAATGATTACCGGTGGGGAGCTCAGGCCCCGCCGGTTCCCTTTATGGGAAAAGGTCTTAATCAGGGCCAGGTGTGCTCAGGGCGGGGCCCCAACCCGCAGCTGAGCTGCATGACGCTCTCCCCATGCTGTGGGCGGAGCCCGCCCTGACACTCTGCTTCAGAGCTCAGGTAGGGGGGAACTGCACGCTGACACCGACGCTCCCAGAGATCCCCCCGGCCACCGCAGCTGTTCGCCGTCGGGCTCCCTGCCGCCTCGCCGCTCCGCGGCTCCTGACAGACAGAGGGCGAGCAGTTGGGCAGGGCTTGGGGTGGGGGGGTTGCCAGGCAGGGGTGGGGAGAGGAAATAGCTGCCCATATGAGTTGTCCGCAGGGGGTAGCAGGAGTGAGTGGAGACTGCCTGAATGGCCGTGGTAGCCACCCTGGGAGCTGCCCATTAGAATCCCTCTCCACTTACTCCACGTGTGTGGCTGTTCCACAGCTGTGCCACTCAGCAGCTATGGACCACCACCACCCCAAGCTTTGATTATTTAAAAAACCCCAAATGCTGCATAGTCTACGCAAGGAGGTCCTAGGGCAAATTCTCCCTTTGCCAGCGATTACACACTCGGGTGTCACGCTGCCATTTAACGTTGGTAGCCGAGACATTGTAGTGATGGTTGGGGTCTTTGTAGAGGGAAAAGGCAAAACATAAGTTACAATTCCCCTTGAGCTGGGCAACAGGGATGCTGACTGGGGAGAGGGGAATAGAGGGCATATTCCTTCCCTCTATGTGAACCTCCATGGCACTGGCTGTTGTGGCCATTGTTTTGTCATTGATCCTGCCTTGCAGTTTCCCTTGGTATTTCACCTACAAGGAATGGGAAATAAAAGCATATTTTTTCTGGTAGTAAGCTATCCACCGCCATCCACCTGAGTAGCCTCTCCACCCAGCCACCACCCACCAAATACAAACACCCCCATTGCTCCCATTAATGTCCCCCCAGCCCTTCCATCCAAACCCCAAAACCAAACACCTTGCTGACGGAGGCCATTGATCAAACAGCTCCCAGGTGTCCGCTGCCCAGTGGAGGCTCTACAGACCTCCTTGGTTTTCCGAGGAGCTGCAGACGCTGAAGCAGAAGGGGCAATGATTGGAGCGACGGTGGCATTGTTCTTGTGTTGAACCCAACAGATTGCGGCATAGAGCTAGATTACAAGTCTATGCCATGGCTATGCGGGCAGCAAAGAGGGAGTTCTTTGCTGCCCTCATAGCATCTGCTAAATCCCATCCGGTGGAGCTGTTCCAGGTTGTTCCGGGGCTGGTCAGTCCGGCCTCCCTCAACCCTGGGGTTGAGTCATCTTCTGCCCGCTGTGACCTTTTTGTGGATTATTTTGCAGAGAAAATCGCTCGTATTCACCAAGACCTTGATGCCGCACTTAATACAGTGGGGAATGTAGAGGCTGTAGAAACCCCGGCTTGTCCAACTTTGTGGGATCACTTTCAGTCAGTGACACCCACTGACGTGGTGGGTGTGCTTTGGGCCATTCAAGCCACCTCTTGTGAATTAGATCTGTGCCCATCCTGGCTGGTTGAGAGCTGCTGGAAGACAATGGGGCCATTGCTAGCCAGGCTGGTCTACGCCTCATGATGGGAGGGCAGAGTGCCAAGCTGCCTCAAGGAGGTGGTGATGCAGCCTCTGCTCAAGAAACCATCACTTGATATTGACTCCCCTGCCAGCTATTGGTCTGTCTCTAACCTTCCCTTTTTAGGGAAAGTTATCGAATGGGTAGTGGCTCAGCAGCTCCAGGGGCATCTTGACTGTGTCAGTTATCTTGATCCTTCTCAGTCTGGCTTTCATCCGGGTTATGGCACTGAGACAGCAATTGTGGCTTTGGTGGATGATCTCTGCCATGAAAAGGATTGGGGTAGGTCCTGTTAGAGGTGTTGGCAGCATTTTATACCATTGACCATGAGATGTTGGTGACGCGCCAGCGGCATAGTGCGGGGGTGGGCAGGATCAATCTTGAATGGTTCCTCTTATTCCTGACCAGGAGAACTCAGCGGGTGGTGCTCGGTGATTGTTTTTCATCTTACCGAGACCTCTCGTGTGAGGTTCCGTGGGGTTCCACAGGGTTCTGTTTTGTCCCCTCTCCTGTTCAACGTGTATGTGCAGCTGCTCGGTGAGGTGATCAGAGAGTTCGGGTTGAGGTTTCATCAGTATGCGGATGACACCCAACTGTATCTCTCCTTTTTGACCGACCCAGGCCCGGCTATCTCGGTGCTTACCCGATGTCTGGCAGCTGTGGGGGATTGGATGAGGGCTAATCGACTGCGACTGAATCCTGACAAGACAGAGGTGATGTTAGTGGGTAAGTTGGTGGAGGTGATGACTCCCTTGGTAGAAGGGGTCTGTCCCCCACTGACTTCCCAGGTACGGAACCTGGGGGTGCTCCTCGATGCGCAGCTCCGCCTGGATCTCCAGGTGGAGGCTGTGGCGAGGAGTGCCTTACGCCAGTTACAGCTGGTACGGCGGCTTCGGCTGCTGGTTTCGGTTTCTGACCTGGCCACGATCATCCATGCTTTTATTACCTCTCGGTTAGACGATTGTAATACACTGTACGTGGGGCTACCTATGGTGATGGCTCGGAAGCTGCAGCTGGTGCAAAATGCAGCAGCCCGGCTCTCCGATCTCTGCACTGGCTGCCAATAGTCTTCCAGGCTCGATCCAAAGTGTTGGTTTTGCCCTATAAAGCCTTACATGGGCTGGGTCCTGCCTACTTGCGAGATCGCCTCACTCCCCAGGTTTTTGACCAGCCCCTGCGGTCATCCGGGGGCACCATGTTGGAGGTCCCCCGGGTTTTCCGTGGGGCCACACAGGATCAGGCATTCTTGGTGGCCACGCTGTGCCTTTGGAACTCCCTCCTGGCAGGGGCCCATGTGGCCCCGGACCTCCTAGCCTTTCATAGGAACTGTAAGACCTGGCTGTTCTATCAGGCGTTTGGTGAAGGAGAGGCGTAATGGTTGGGAGCTGGGAGGCAGGGGGAAGATTGGCTGGGGTGTGGTTTCTTTTTATTTTCTTTTATAGTTATTGTTATTGATGTTCCACTCTGTTTTATTCTGTTTTATAAGATTTTATATATATTGTATATTTTATTAATGTTGTCAGCCACCCTGGACTGCCTGTGATAGGAGCGGCGGGGTATAAATTTTTTTAAAATATAAATAAATAAATAAATAAATAAAATCCCTCCATGTGAAAACAGTAAGGAGGCACCATGTTCATCTGCTTCATACCTCCGGTTCCTTGCTGAAGAGTGGCTGACTCACTAGTTGCAGTTGCTACATGGTCAGCATTTCCACCCCTCCTCAGTCATGGCTGGCTGCAGGGTCTCACTGTCAAGCTTGGCTACTGTGTCATGAGATGGTTCAAATAGCAAGGGTGGTTGCCTCCAGATCAAGGACTGCTGACAGCCATTGCTTGTGGACTGGGGGAAATGGAAAGCAGAAGTGCCATTTCAGCCACTCATCTATGGTTGCTGGTGCAATGATGACGCTATCCATGCAAAGGGAAGTGGTCTAGGTCAAAGTACTGTGAGATTGTCTTCCCACGCCCCGAAGTAATAGATCTCTCTGTGTATCAATCCTCCGCAAGGCACATCCCACTGCTGAGTTGAGCTAGGACGGATGTGCTGTGATGGAGCTTTGGTGGTAGCGGTGCTTACGGTGGTTTGGCTGTCAGTGTGAGCCATAGCAGTGGCAATAGAGAACCTCCAAATGTTATTCTGTACAATCCAGGAATCAGCAAGCAGTGGGGCATGATCTCTAACCATGCTGAGCACAGAGAATGCATGTTTGAAAAAAAAATGGTGCTTTGCTTTTAAGTTGTATATGTTTTGTATGCAACTGGGCCACAGAGAAACACAGGAAGTAGACACTCTGTGGCATGGCATTTGCACCTCTGTGCCCTTGGAGGCCTGGATGCACAAGCACCAACTTAATAAATAGCATACCAACACATGGGCTCACATTAGAGGTGTGCACCAGGGACCCATGTTGTTTTTCATTTTCATTATTTAAATCTTTCATTTTCGTTTTCATAAATATCCAAATTTTGTTTTTGCTTTTGTTTTTGCTTTCCATTGGTTTCAATATTTGGATGAAATATTTGGATGAAACATGGAAGGATTGTACCTCCAATAGAAGTCATTAAGTGTACCAAATTTAAGAAAGATTGGATAAAGGAATCCGATTTTTTAAGCAGTTGAACTGTGTTATTTTGCAAAAATCTGTATATACATTCATGGCCATAACATCTTTGTCTCCCATCTAATGTGGATAAAACTTGGCAAGTTTATATCCCTCCCCATGTTTACTAGCTGTGCCAACTTTCAGAAGGATTGAATAAAGGGTCATGGTGGTATAAGCAATTAACTTATATATGTATGTCTGACTGTAACATCTTTATAGTACAATTATAGTACAATCTTTATAGTACATTAAATTTGGCAGGGCTGTATCACACACCTACAGGATCATTTCTGCCAGATATTGGAATTTTATATGCCTCCACAGCATCTGCAGAGAATGAGCCTATGCCAGGGATTCTCTTACGTGTCACTATGGTATAAGATCAGTCTGTGATGCCAGTTGGCCAGCAGAAATGTCCACCAAATATCCTCATTCTGTGTTGTGGCCATCCCAAAATCTCTCCCCTACTTGTTACTGGGAAGTCGGTAGCATCTGTTTAGGAAAGAGCCAATAGAGATTCTCTTATGTCCTCCATCACAGTGCTGCAGGATGTGATTGTGGGTAATTTCAAATGTGACAGGCCCAGAGGCCCACCACACTGAACCCTGGATGGTTCATGATCAGGCCAGCTGTCCTTTAGATGTGCCGGCCTGAACTCTACTGGGGTTCCGAGAGGGGGTGGGGCTGCGCAGTGTGACATGTGCCCACACAGGCCCGCCCCCCCGCGCTCCCTCGGTCCCCCGCCCATGGGGAGACGAGAAGGAGTAGTGGCCAATGAGGCTGCTGCACCCGATTCCATATCATGGTTTGGGGCATGATTCCGGAACGGGGCAAGGTAAAGTTACTTTTGCCCCTTTCCAGATCGTGGCCAATCTAACCACGGTTCTGGACCTCGGGCCGGACGGAGGTCTACAGCCATGGTTAGCTTTGATCCCCACCAGAAATTCATCGTGGTGAACATCTGACGGGGTTCAAACAGACGTTACTGCAATCGCTGCCACCACAGGGAATCCACTGGGATTCCCTGTGGTGAGAAGCGATTTTGTAGCATCTGAAATTACTCTGTAATGATAATTGGCCAGCCTGGATGTGTAAACCGTGTCTCCTGATTGCTGGGATGGTATCCCCGAAGTCCCAGTTATGTCCCTTCTATGTCCACCTCATGGCCGCCCTCAATGCCCACTTCGAAGTCACCACCTATTGGGCCTGTAAAGCTGGAAGCATGCAGTAATTGGCCAGTGAATGTGTTTGCAGTCTGTTGGGTTGCTCTCCATGCTACAGCCTCCCTCCCCCTGTCATGCCAGGTGCCTGCTGCTATTGATCTGAATAATGGTCTTCAAGGGGACAACTTCAATTGCTTATAAAATTGTCCTGTTGTTTGATAGAGATGACAGGGAAGGTGTGGGATATATTCCTGCCAAACGTCTTGTAAACAGGATGGAATATAAAAATGTTACAGCCAGAAATGCATTTTCAAGTCAATGGCTTATAGCATCAGGACCCTTTATCCAATCTTTCTGAAATGTGGCACGATTGGTAGTCTTGGGGAGGGACATAATTTTCCCAGGTTCCATACAAATTGAACATAAGATAAAGAAGTTGTATCTAGGAATGTGTATGGAGCATTTCTTAAATTCACAACATTCAATTGCTTCTAAAATAGGTTCCCTTTATCTAATCATTTCCAAATGTGAAACACATAGTGCCCTCCACTGGGGGTACAATTTCCCCAAGTTTCATCATAATTGAATAAGAAACAAAAAAAGGTGAAGCCGGAAATACATTTTTCAGTGTTTTCCCATTATTTCAAAAACAAAAATTTGTTTTCTTTTTTGTTTTTGTTATTATTATTTGTTGTTTTCATTATTACAATAATGAAAAATAAAATAAAAATTTTCATTTTTGTTAAAATAACGAAAACGAATTGCACACCTCTAGCTGTGATTAGCCCCCATGGCATTCCTTGCATCCCCAGAAACAGCATTGCATGCAGGGGTTCACTGATGAATATGTGTTCATGTCAGTGGCATACACCACCGGCAGGAGCGCAGGGCCCCCATGCACTCCCCACAATCCCCGGAGCGGCCCAGTACCGGGCAGGAGCAACAAACACCTCAAAGTCCCCCGCCCCTGCAAGAACAGAACCTCGTTCGGGAGACACTCCCCCAGCCAGGTACTGCCGATGAAGGCCTTCCCCGACACCATCAGAAGCTCTGCTGCCGCCGCCACAAACCACGGCGACAGGGCCAGGGGCTGTAGCCACGCCCCCAGGAGGAGCTAGCCAGGCAGGGCAGGCCCTAGCCCCACAGGACACAACCCCACCGCCGCCACTGTCAGCGGCGGCGGAATCGCAATTGGAGGCCACGACCCCGGCAGGGAGAAGGCCTGCGGGGATTCCCCCGCCCCCGCAGAGCCGCTCAGAGCGGCTACGAGCCCGCACAAGGGCGGGGCAGAGGGAATAAAAACCAGCGCCGCCTGGGGATCAGCGCTGGTGATTAATAGAAACCGGCCCCTTGTGTGCAGCATGCGTGTGGACGTGAGAAATGCATCATACCTGAAGTTTGCCCATGTGTGTGTGGACCTTCCCCGAAGACCTTCGTGAAAACCCCCGTGAGCGTGAGTCAGCGAAAGTAGCGTGTGTGTAAGTGAGTGCCCTCCCTTCCCCCTTGCCTCGACTCCTTGCTTCCGGAGGTGAGTGCCCTGCATCCCTGTCCTTTCCCCCCTCCCGGGGCCCCACACTCCCCTAGGGTGAAACCCCCCACTCCTCTTCCCTATTGTGTTGGACTACGTGTGACGAGAGAGTGTGGGACAGCCTTGGGTTCGTGGTCAGCAGCGCCCTATGATGATAGGGGCTCGTTCTCTTTAATTAGAGGTGAGAGCCCACACACTATCCTGACAGGCATTCCGCCATTGTTCGCTCCTTGCTCTGACCTCGACACCCTGTGGCAGTGTGCGTGTGCTTGGAACCCCTTCCCTATCCCGGTCACAGTTCATGAATCCTCACCATCTAACAAACAACCAGGTCAACATCCACTCCTGCATGATTGTTATGTCATTTGTTAACATTCATAGAGAGGTTGTCTTCGGTCTAAAGCAATTCTTATCACAGCACAGTTGCACAAATTTGGCATCACTTCATTTGCCATATTGCAATCAGACCTTCCTTTCTAATTTGCCATTTGACTGAGTCATTCAACTTCTGCTTTCCCCTTTTCTCTCTGGCCCTTTTCAAACGGGCGCCCCCACCCTCACACACATGTGCGGGTGTGGGTGGCGTCCATAGGAACGCTGTGGGTTGCTGGTGGCAGTGGGGTGTGTGTGTGTGTGCCTGTGGGAACACTGCTGGTGGTGGGTGTGTGGGTGTGAGTGCATGCTCCCGTACTCCACCCATCTCCACCCATCACCCATGCACAGAACAAATGGCACCAATGCCGGTTGCTCCATGCGTAGAGATGGATGGAGGTGGGAGGAGATGCTTGTGCGCCCATGGGAACAGGCACACACCCACCTCCACCCGCCACTGGTGCACATCCATTGCCCCAACCACCGCGGCCCGTTTGAAAAGGCCTCTGTCATTAAAACATCATGAGATTTTGGGTACAAAACAACATTGACTGGGTGGGGGGTGGGTTTGTTTTTTAAGCATCTGCTCTTATTTATTTGATTGGTCAGGAGGCTTTGTTGAAATGCAGGAATAAATGGAACATCAAGAATTCAGAAGGACGTTTGATAAAATAAACTGTTCAGCATGGAGAAAAGAAAACACATTTTTGGAGTGTGCGTGTGTGTTTGTGAGTGTACATGAAATGTATGTGTTTGATTTTATTGCTACCTGCCCAGAGCCTGTGATATTTGGGATTGAGTGGGATAGAAATTTAAAACAATAATTAAAATAAATGAACTTAAGTTGTCAATTTGTGCTAAAATCAAAGATTTATTGTTCTTTCAATTGGAATATACAAGTAGCAAAAATGGTTTAATGATAGAATTATGGATCTTCTGCCTAAATTACACTTACTAAACTCTAAGGCAAAGTTAAAGTATGAGCAGGCCTTGGATATCTTAAAGCCTGTGAACCCTGTATTTCCTCTAGTACTGTCTTCTTCCATTGTGCTCAGCACTCACCTGTAATGTTTTGTCTTTGTTTAGAATGTAATCTTTATGGAAACAAATTCTCTATCACTTTGTGGTGTACAATGCCTCGCCATTTAAGGCCTCAACTTGATCGTGCTCTCTGGAAAAATAATATTCATAATACACAATAGTATGTGCCTATCTGATGGGCTCCTGCTACCTTTACTCATGTAAGAACAGTGAACCCCCAGTATAATGCCTTGACAGCTTCTTCCCTGCCATTTTGATTATCATTGATTAGCAGCATATGATGAAATAAGCTGTCGCCTATGAAAGCTCATGCCTCCTTTCAACTGATAGGTTGCGATCCATGAACAGCTTACTCTGGCATATCCCTACTGAAGTTCTTTGGGGCTGCCCCAGAATAAGTAGTTTGTGGCTTGCATCCTTATTCTCTGAAGTGCTATCCTGCCATTGATTGTCCTGTAACCGTTAAAAACCTTTGTGTATAGAAATAATAAAAAATTCTAAAGCTATGAAATTAAAGTCTTTCAGTTGTTAAATAAAACCATGTACTGTAGCATGAATGTCGTAAACTATTTTCATACAGTGGGTGAGGAGGAAGGCATTTCACTTAAGGTGTATTCTGTGACATTAGAAAAGTTTTTACCTTTTTGTGAAAGTTACTATTACAGACCAACATGACAAAATAGAAATAATTCAAAATAAGACTGGATGAAGGAATTTTTTTAAAAGTAGACCATAATGTTCTGTAAGTATGATTTGAACAGTATATTCTTGATAGTGATAAAAGTATCATTTAATGGGATGGCCTAATATTATGACTAATGTAGTTGTGATATTCATATTTTAGTATGAATGTTAGAAAGTTTACCTCTCAAAGTTGTCTGTTAAATTAACTAATCCCATTTCTTTTTAATCACATTTTAAATGCCGCCCCTCCTCCCCCAGTTTCAAAGTAATATTCTTGTGAATGTTGCTGTAATACTGTGCTATCACATGCAGTTAGTGATTGTTCTTTGACAGTTAATGACTGTAAATCACATGAGACAGAAATCCTTTCTGGGAGAAAGAAAAGAAAGCATACTAAGACCATAGTCTTAAAGTGTCGTTGTGGATGATAAAAACACACAGGCTTTCAAATGAGAAACTCTTCTTTAGGGAAAACAACAACAACAAACCAATGAGATATAATGAGTACTTAAGGTACTCATCATATATTTCTCCATTTGGCAGAATATTTTGTTTAAAAAATCAGAGAGGAAAAATGCTCTCAATTTTATGCTTTTAAGAGCAGCATCTTGAAAACTGAGTTCATTATATAGACATGTAGCATTCTACACCTACAGTATTCCGAAAGGAAGCACGTGAAACAGTAATCTTTCTATTTGACATATAACCAACAATATATTTCTTTTTCATTAGCTAATTATTTTTTTTCCCATTGTAGCGGTTGGTATTTGAGCCAGGGAGTTAGGCTCCTGAAAATCTAGTTTTGTCCAAAGAAAGAAATCGTCATTCATCCATATGTTTAATTAACAATTTTTGTTTTGTTTTAAGAGACCACAGATGATTTTTGAATAGGCAGGGTCTTTTAATGAAGATCAACCTCATATAGAAAAGGTTATCCAGTAATTTGGTTATACTTTGGGATGTATCATTTACAGGTTTCATTTTATTTAAAGCAAAGTTGTAAACATGGAGGGTTTAAAGGCTTCTGGATATGTGTATCCAATAGAAAGTAATTGTACAATGGTATAAGTCATAGGTGCGGCAAAGAATTCATAGATTATCCTCTTTAAAATGTTGTTCATACTCAAAATAATGAACAAATGGCAAAGTACTTAAGATGATAAATTTTATTGAGCTAAATTCTGTTGACCAGAGTATGTAAGCTCTCTAGCTTAATCGATCTGTGTGACGGGTGAAAGCTTGCATACTGTTGCTGGTTGAAGTTGGACCAATAAAAAGTATCATCTTAACTATACTGTCTTTTGTCTTTGTCTATATTTTTAATTTTATTTTTCATTTCATCTTTAATTTATACCCCGTACTCTCCCAACCAAAGTTGACTTGAGGTGGCTCACATCAATAATAAATACAATATTAGGGTTTTTATCCCACGCAGGGGAAACCCAACACTAAATACATCATAATACACAAGAAAACCCTACCCTCCCATTTAACATTTCAATAATAATAACATCTAATAATATGCCTTACTAACCCATCCCAATACCCACTTGTATCAAACCATCCTTCCATCCCCTGCTGCCACCAGGGGTAGTCCTCCCTCTCCACCCCTCTCTCACCGGGGGGAGAGGAAGGCCTCCTCACAACTTTCACCAGTAGAAACCTCACATTGGGCAACCCCACCAACTGCTCCATCCCAACCTCCAGGCACGACCTCCAGGCACGACCAAAGGACAGGCCCCTTTGATCGTGCCCCTTCAAGCCGTGCTCACGACACGCACCTCCAGCATGGCTGGCAGCCGCCCCCGGTGTTATGGGGAGCAGCCCGGAAGGAGCCTTCCCCAGGCCCCACCCCCGCAAGGGGAGGGGGGAGAGGGAGCGATGTTCCATGGCCCCTGGCTGGCCAACTGCCACACCCCACCCCCTATATTATCTAGTGACTATTCTCATCTTTTGTTCGGTTTAGGCAGCCAGTCCCAAGTAAATGGAAGCGAGTGATCTTCTGTTTAAAGGATTAGAACAGGGGTCACTCTGAAAATTCCCTTCCTATGGGCCACTCTGAAAATTAGTACATGCTTGCTCAGTTGGATGGAAGTTAGGGGCAGATCTACTTAACGCATGCTCAGGCTGGGGGTAGCAGTGGCTCATGGCAGGGGGACGCTGCCCCACGCATACTCTCTCCCCGCCTCCCTACCCCCGGACCACCCCTGCCTCATGCTCCCTCCTCAACTCCCTCTCCCCACAGGCTGCCCAGCTCTCAGCTGGCCATGGGTTCTGCAGCCAGCACGTAGGCATGCCCAACAGAGCTGCCTCGGTGCATGCACAGAAGTGCACAGTACACTTCTATTTATTTTATTTATTAATATTTGTATCCTGCCCTTCCCAAAACACTCAGGGCAGCTCACAAAAAATGATAAAATACAATACATTTTGTATGTGCACCTTCTGCAGTGTCGCAGTCAGCTGACACTTAGTGGCCTAGGGAGGCAAGGGGGAAGCCGAGGAGGGAAGATGAGCCAGGAGTGGCCCAGAGTGGCAGCTGACGGGGCCAGGGTGCTTCCCTTTAATGTACCTGTGCCCTTGGGATGGTAGGGCCTGCTACCTCAAGAGCGCAGGCACAATAAAGGGAAGGGCTGCAGGTGGGGCCAGGGCACTAAGGCATGGGTTTCTGTGTAGGATCCCAGTCTTTCAGAATGGCTTTGATATGCTGGTTCTTGGGGAACAGAAGAAAGAGCAGCAGCCTGGAACTGGCCTGTACCAGTTTGGAGGCTACTTCAGCAGAGAGCAGACTGGATTTCTCTATTTTGGGTAAGATTTATTATTATTATTATTATTATTACTATTATTATTATTATTATTAAAGTGTTTTTTGTGTTTTTGCTGGTCTTTGCTGTGGTACAGCCCCTTTGAATTATAATTTCACTCCTTGAATGATTTCTATTTTTTACCTTGGATTTATTTTTTAGTTTCATTATTTTGTTTGTTTTTTGCTGTGGGACAGACCTTTTGAATGATGTCTCCCATCCCTATGTAAACCAATGCTTGAAAAGTCCCCCCCACCCCATTTTAAATGGTTTGATGTTTAAAATGTTTGGTTGTTTTGTGGGTTGACTGAATACACTGGGGAAAAATGCAAACAAAATTTAAATGTTTTTTTTAGAAAACTTACAGAATTTACTTACAGACTTCATATATTTAATGTTTTTGCAACAGTTTGCACTTGTTTTGCATGCAGCCTTGTGTAGTTTTATACCATGTCTGAGAGAGTATAGTAGTGCTGCTTTTTGCTGCAGTACAGTCCTTTTGAATTATGTCCCCTGCCTCTGTGTGATATGATGTTTTAAAAGCTTTTGGCACTTCTGAATGGTTTGGATATTTTGTGGGATGACTCAATACACAAGAAAAAAATGCAGACAGAATTTAAAAGTTTACAGGTGGAGGATGGAGGAGGTGGAGGAGGATCCAGATCATGGATTTGTTCTGTGGGTCTATCACCTATTGTTGTATGCCTGCTCTTATCTTTGCTTCTGTACCCAAGATCAGTTTTTCAGTGCCTAGGAGAAAGAAATGGATCCAGGGACCAGAAAGGGACCACATAAAAATTAACAGTGGGACACATTTTCCCCTGGGCCTGAAGTTCCCTGCCCCGTGTTATATAAATGTTAAATAATAATAGGATTCTGTTGATATCAGTGATGTGGGTTGGAAAAGTTTCTGCAGAAAATATTTCCATTTCCAAATTTTTCTGTGAAAAATTTTCAAGGGCTTGGGAAATTTTCCACTAATGTATTTTTCTGTGGAAAATTTTCCATTTCTAAAAATGACTGCAAGTGAAAGCAAAACAAAAACTAAAGCTGTGATTGCATCAGATACTTGGAAGTGAAACCAAAACTAAGGTCCTCACACTTTAGGTCTGCGGGCATTGGAAAAATTTCCAGAAAATTTGCATTGTCTAGGCCAGTGTCATGGCGGGCCATCAGTTTGTGGTCTGCCAGATGTCGGCCCAGTTTCTACCCTGGCCAGGGAGGAGCCAGCTGTTCATGGCCCCGGCTCGTCCCTTTGTGAGGAATTGCCATGGCGGCCAGACATGGCTGCCCATCATGGCGGGGGTGACAGTGGGAACAAGGCCCAATGGGGGGCGGGAACAGCTGGCTGGATGGAACAGGACATCTGTTTTCACCTAAGGAGGAGGCACAGAGTGGTAGGTAGGATGAAAAGATTTTGTTTGGAATGTCGGGAAACCATGACTACTAGATAGGAATGCTTCTGATGGTATCCTTGTTATTCATTCCAATCACTTACCATTTCACGCAGAACTTAGTCATTCTGTCATTCCTCCCACTCCTTTACCATAGCTCCTGATCCCTGTAGCCTCCTCCCTGTCATTCCATCTAGTCCCTTTTCATTCCACCAACTCCCTATCCCCCTTCCCCCACCATTTTTTTTGTTTTTGTTTCTTCCATTATTTCCAATGTCATTCATTTTAGTATGTCCCAGCATTCTGTCCTCTAATTGCCTGACATTTCCAGATTCAAAAATATCTACTTGAATTGTAGCTTGACTATGATATTCCCCCTCTGTTTGGAGTTTTGCTGGCTTTGGGGACTGACCCACGCTGCTGAACCTAGGACCTTTTATTCAGTCTGCTTCAGAGTTACCAATTAGCAAGCAGGTCGTTGGTTAAATCTTTATGTGTCACTTTTGGAACTGAGTATGTAAAAATGGGGAGAAGTGAGGGAATGGTCTGTGTTCATAGGGGAAATTAAGTGTAAGGAAAGGAGTAGTGATGGGTGGGGTGGTTTGGGGTGAGGGATTAAAAATGTGGCACAATCAGTGTGGCTCAATTTCTAAGTTTTAAGTCTGCTATCCTGTTTCCTAAAGTATTCTGCTACATACCTCCTCCCAAGTAAACTCTTCCATTCATGTTCTTCTGCCTCCTAACTGCAACTACAGCTGAAGTATGGGTGAGAATTAGGGAACTGTTTTACTTCTTTCATGTAGCATTGATGGATGCTGACCCTATCAATGAAGACAGAGAAGGAAGAGAGAGGGGAAAGATTAGGGGGGAAGGTGATGAGTTCGTTTTTAGCCATGTTAAGTTTGAACTGATGATGAGACATCCAGGCAGAAATGTCAGAGAGGCAGTTAGTGAGGCGAGACTGGATAGAGGGGGTTGGGGGTGGGGGTGGAAAGATAGAGTTGGGTATCATCAGCATACAGATGGTACTGGAAGCCATGAGATTTGATGAGTTTGCCTATGGACAGAGTGTATAGAGAGAAGAGGACCAAGGACAGAGCCTTGGGGAACTCCACCGAGAGGGGAAGAGAAGTAGAGAAGGCACCAGCAAGAGACACATTGAAAGATCTATCAGAGAGGTAGGAAGAGAACCAGTTGAGGACTGAGCCACAGAAACCAAGGGAGTGGAAGGAGTCAAGTAAGAGAGAGTTGGCAACTGTGTCAAAAGCAGCAGAGAGATCAAGGAGGACAAGGATGGAGTAGAAGTGATTGGATTTTGCTAAGAGAAGGTCGTTAGTTATTTTAGCAAGAGCAGTTTCAGTAGAGTGGAGGGTGTGGAAGCCAGATTGGAGAAGGTCAAGGAGGAGCTGGCGGAGAGGACGTCAAGGCAATGGGTGTACAAAGCACGTTCCAGGAGCTTAGAGACAAAAGGGAGGAGAGAGATGGGATGGTAATTAGAGGGATTGGAAGGATCAAGGGTAGGCTTCCTGGGGATAGGAGAAACAGGGTGATTTCAGATGTTGCGGGCGGGCGGTTCACCACAGTGAACCCCCAGGGGGGGTGAACAGCGCAACCACACGCGGTGGTGGAAAAGCGACCCAAACAGACGTGCCGGGAACGGGACCACGGCCGGGAACCGGCCCGAACCATCGCAGACCGGGGCAGCACAACAGACGTGCAGCCGAACCCCCGAAAGGCGCAAAACGCCCACAAGGCACTGGGCAGGGGTGGGACACAGACATGGCCGCCTGAGGGCAAACGAAGCCAAAAGGCACACAAGGGAATGCCCACACAAGGGAAATGGGAAGGGAGGGGGGAAGAGGGAGAACAGGCTGACAGCC
>QEPC01005936.1:1539570-1559060 GCA_003113815.1 Sphenodon punctatus
AACTGACCCCATGTGGGTATTGAGCGTGATGAACATCTGGCGTGCGCCATTCAGACGTTCAGGGCCCTTTGGCCCCACGGGGGGGTTGAGCGTGGTTCACTGTGGTTGAGCGTGATCTCGTAACGTCTGAAATCACCCACAGTGGCATGTTTGAAGGCAGAAGGAAAGGAGCCAATAGAGAGGGAGAGATTGACTATGTGCAGGAGGGATGGGGAGACAGTGGGTGCAATAGAGGCCAGGAGGCATGGAGGGATAGGGTCAATGGGACAAGTGGAAGGGTTGGAAGTGGAGAGCAGGGAGGTGATTTCCTCAAGGGGGGGCTAGGGGGAGGAGGACAGGAGGGAGGGAGGGGGAGGAGAAGAAGGGGGAAGAAAACGGGATGGAGAGGGGTAGGAAGCAATATCAAGACAGAGTTTATCTAACTTGTTAGTGAAAAATGAGGCGACATCCTGAGCAGCAAGGGAAGAGGGTGATGGAGGACAGGGGGGGCTTGATAAGGGAATTGAAGGTTGAGAAGAGGCAACGGGTGTCATGAGAACAGGATTAAATGCGGGTGGCACATAAATCAAGGAGGATGAGGATAGAGTAATGGCCTGTGGCCATGAAGAGATTGTTGGAGACTTTGACAAGGGCTGTCTAAGGTGTTATGACCCTTTATGCTTGTTGCAAGCAAAAACTGTTACTTTTAAAAGATAATAAAATATATGAGTAGCTTTTAACCAATGAGCAGCTCTGGTCCCACATACAGCAGTTCTTCAGTGCCCTTCACTGCCTTGCAGACACCCCCCCCCAACTTGCCCATTTCTTAACATTCAGTGGTTTCCCTCACCCCAGTTAAAAGATTCCATGCTTCCATGGTGCTAACATCTGTAACATTTTTTGATGAGTTGGCATGTGCACTGACATGCTTGTGAAAGAAATGTCTATGCAGTTAATAGCCACCTACATTGGCAATGTCAGTGCAGTAATACACACATACCCAGCATAAGCTTTGCAAGAACCTTTTCAACCAATAGCTGTCCTGTAACCAATAGTGGTCCATAACTGCTCACGTGTGGTGCACAGCCAGTCCTAGCTAGTCAGTGGCCCAGCTCTTAAGTTGTTCTAAATATTTATTTTGAGTTCACGGACTCCAGAGCCACAGCCTTGGAGAGGCATGCTGAGAACTTCCTTGTGCTCATTATCACGCTTCAGGGCTTCCTTTCTGCTGCTGAGCAGTACCTGAAAACGATCCACCAGTTTTGAGCCTTCTGCTGTCATTGGCATGATGTGATGTCAACACACAGACAGGCTCTTGCTCTATCTCTGCCTGGTATAGTGGGGCACACCACACCACAGAGGAGGCTCCTGTTTCACTGCCATGCATTTGCCTCCAGGGACAATGGACTGTGCTGGGGAGGACTGAAGCCGTACAAGGGCAGCTGATGCACACAAAGAGGTACCTGCCCAGACACACAACTCCAGTCACCAATGTCATGTGCAGGGCTGTACTCAATGAGTCTGGGTGAAGGAGAAAAGCACAGACTGGTGGGAGAACGTGCTGTCCTTGTGGGGAGACACTAAGTGGTTCACAAATTTCAGGATGCCCCATTGCCTTGTCCTGCATATAGCTGAAATCTTCAGGCCTCGGCTGGAGAAACAGAGCATGGCAGTGTGGTTGCCCATTCCCATGGAGAAGTGTGGTGCCATAGCCATCTGGAAGCTCACTGCTCCAGACTCCTCCTGTTCTGTCACCCAGCAATTTGACATTGAAACCTTCACATTGGGAACCATACTAGTGGAGGTTTGCACAGCAATTGTGGAAGTGTTGCTGGAATGGGTTATGCAGTTGGCTGACCCCGTGGAGGTAATGGAGGGTTTTTGGCAGTAGAGGTTCCCAAAGTATATAGAGGCGATTGATGGGAGCCATATTGCCATCTTCTGCCAACCCCAATGGAAGGACAACTACCTGAACCAGAAGGTGCTTTTCTCCATAGTTATCCAGACCATAGTGGACCACTGTGCCCAATTCATGGAGCCCAGTTCATGGATGTGCTGGCAGGGTAGTTCGGGAAGAACCACAACAACCACTTGTCAGTCCCCCTTCTTTGGCCACATATACATTGGAGACTTTGGATACTCCACTGAAACTTTCATTGGGGGATGCTCAAGGGGCCTGGTTTTTTTCAGGGATCCAGTCTACCCCTTGAAGCCCTGTCTCATGAAGGCATAGAGTGTTGCCCGCACCCTGGAGCAAAAGTACCACTTGCTGTGTTGTGTATAACATGCCCTTATCTAAAACGAACTTGAAACCTTGACCTACCAATTTTCTTTTCTAGCACCTAATCTGTAGGAGCAACTGTTAACTTCTTTTTGATTTGCTAATAAAGTTTTGCATTTTGCTCAGTATTGCATGCCACCAACATTGTAAAGTTTTTAGATCTGTGTTCACTGTTTGTTTTTTTAAAATTCATTGTGAATTCCACAGTAAAGTGTGAAATGTTTAAGCGTGATCTCACCACACAGTGGGCCAGAACCCCAGTGACCTCACCTCACCAATCTGAAAGCCAACCAGCCACCACTGGAAGGGTGAGGGAAAGGGAGGGTCCAGAACATTGAGCTACTCAATGGATCTTCCTTGAAAAGGAACCCATGTTCACTGTATTTCCCCCATTGCTATCAATGCAAGAAATGCAGTGAACATTCATCCCTGTCCTTGAATCCATGTCTTCATCTTTGCGTCAGTTCCCTGAGATAACTCTTTCAATGCTTGAGGATAGGGAATGGATCCGCAGACCAGATACAGGAACTGGAAAGAGGCCAAATTACAAACAGCTGCTGGCCAGACATTCCCCACCCATGAATAAGATGACCTAAGTTCTGTTCTCAGCTTTATTAGGCAGGATGGTGCAGCCAGCGGTGATGTTGGAGTGGGTTTCAGCAGCTACCTCCCCCACCCTATGGACTTGGACTTGCTTGGTACCGGGTACAGGGGGAGGGGGTCCCCATTCTTACCAGCTGGGGGCAGGGGAATCCTCTCTCCACCCCACCCCTTGTGGGGGTGGGGCTGGGGGACGGCAACTTCAGAGCTGCTCCCCATGTCATCGGGGGTGGCCAGAGGCCGTACTGGAGGCACGTGCCAGGGGCTTTTGACATGCCCTTCGGCGGGGCCCAGAGGTGGAGGGGGTATTGTGTGGGAGGAATAGGCCTATGTTACTGATAAAAGTTGAAAGGATATCTCCCCGGTGAGAGAGGGGTGGAGATAGAGATGGATTACCTCCCCTGGTGGCAGCAGGGGTGGTAGGAAAGGGAGGAATATCTCTCTGGTGGGAGCAGAGAACGGCCTGTGTGGTTGAGATTTGTCAACGGGGTTAATTATTACGTATTTATTAAGTATATCTATTTTTGTTACTATGTGGGAAATGATGGGTTATTATTGATTGTGTATTGTATTATTGTATTATGTTATTGTAGGGGGTTCCCCTGTGTGGGATGTTTACCCTGATTTATTTTGTGAGCCGTCTCGAGCTAACATGAGCCACTTTTACATGGACACCACCCACCCATGAACACCCGGAAACAGCCATCGGATTGGTTGGAGAGCGTCCATGAGATGTTTAGTTCACGAGTGGGTGGGGGCACATGCTCGACCTACCCACCAACACCCACGGAGCAGCCGCGAGGGAGCCAGCACCCTCCGTGGGTGCAGATGGGTGGAGGAGGGTGTTCAACACCTGAGCATCCGTGTAAAAGTGAAAACACATACACCCACATGGACCGGACCGGTGGAGCCCCACTGCGCCGGTGCCACCGGGCACGCACACACCACCATGCAGACATGCCCACAAGGGGGGGACGCCGGATGTCCGGCCAAGAGCCTGTAAAGGAGGGCAGAACCGTGGCACATGCACGCGGGCTCCCACGATGGCGAACAGGAAGACCAACGAGAAGGCCAAGGGAGCCGACGATGCCCCATGCACAGGAAGGGGCCAGGTGAGCACGGAGACCTAGGAGCCCCAGGGAGGGACAGCTCTGGCAAGGTGGTGCAGGGTGGGATGCACTCCAGGCAGAAGGCACAAGGGGGGTCTNAAAGGAGGGCAGAACCGTGGCACATGCACGCGGGCTCCCACGATGGCGAACAGGAAGACCAACGAGAAGGCCAAGGGAGCCGACGATGCCCCATGCACAGGAAGGGGCCAGGTGAGCACGGAGACCTAGGAGCCCCAGGGAGGGACAGCTCTGGCAAGGTGGTGCAGGGTGGGATGCACTCCAGGCAGAAGGCCCAGGGGCACGACCCGATGATCAGCAGTGTGAGTGAGTTGAGCATGAGGGAACACCCCCCCCCACACACACACACACAGGGATGGGAGGGCCATGCCCCAGGCCCGGAAACATGGGCCACGGAACATAGGGCAGGCGGCAGTCGCATAACCCAGTCCCCTGTTCCCACACGACAGCTCCCAGACAACGGACCACCGCACCACCGGGACGCCGGCCGAGGACAGCTCTCCAAACAGCCAGGTGAGCAGAGGGGAACCCCAGGGGGGAGAGGGGGGCAGGCCCCTCAGGGGCACGGAGGGGGGCGGCAGGACCCAGAGTAACCCCATATGCATTACCCCCAACAGGACATGATCATCACCACAGCTACCACATCCACAGGGCGGGTACCATGCTGCCATGTCGGTTGACTCCCCAGTCCCACACGCCAGTCCCAAAAGGGGGAGTCCTGGTCAGGGCAGGAGATCAGGGACTTTATACGCTAGCGGGCAGCAGGGCACACAGGATGGAAGTACTAACATTCTGTCCAATCTCTCATTCACAGACCAAGCACCTGCTCCCGCGAGGGGTGCAGATGCCGGAAGCATGGAGCAGAACCAAGAGATGTGGGCCAGGAACCAACGCCGATGGGTGGACCTCAGCAGGGAGCTGCTGGAGGAATCACAATGGTTAGCTGCGGTGCACTCCCAGGAGCTCACGCTCACAAGGGAGCTCATCAGAGGGGAGGGGGAAAGGGACCAGGAAATCCTTGCTGCCATGATGGCCCGGTCCCGCACTGAGCACCTCTGGGACAGGTGCCAGGCTGTGAACCTCCAATGCGAGCAGCGGTGCGCCTGTGACGGGCTGGAGGGTCAGGTCGCATGGCTCATGGACCTCATGGGGGAAGCCATGGAGGCCCTGCGGCGTGACCCCCAGCACAATAGGCCCCGCCATGCCGTGGAAGGAGGGTCAGCTGCCGACCAACACCATGGTGGCTTCCCACTGGTGCAGGTGTCCCCCCCCTTGCACCTCGGCCACCTGTGGTTCCCCCAGCAGCAACCCTACCTGGTCCTGGTCCACAGGGTCCCCCTCCCCCACATAGGGCAACAGGACCTGCTGGCGTGGCTGCCCTCCCATCCCGCACACCCCGTGGTCCCGCCCCTGCTGCCACCCCGACCCCTCCACCAGGAAGCAATGCCCTCACTCCAGGACTGGGCATTGGACAACCAACCACCCATGGTGGCTGCCCCACCCCCTCTGGTAAGGATGCAACACCCCGGGGCTTGTGGGGTGGGGGGTGCTATGGGGGGGCCTGGACGGGGATGAAGGGGCACCACACAGGGCACCGCCCCAGTAGGGAACCCAGTGCAGAACCCGCACTGAGCACACACACCACAGGAGCCGTGGAGTCACGGCTGTGGTCGCCGCCAAGCGTAACAGCTCCGGTAAGCAGGTCTGGCCTGCACCGTGTCCGTACTACCATGGGAGGGTCAGTACAAGAGCCCCCTTCATAGGGGGCTGGTGCCGGGCTGTCCGGGCTCTGTGTCGGGGCTGTGTGGAACCGACTCCTTTGTAGCAGCTGTCATCCCATCTCCCTCTCACTCCGCCTGCATGGGTCCTGGTGGCTCGGGGGCAGGGCCTCATTGCACAGCTTCATTTGCCCTCGGCCGGCCATGTTGTGCTGTCACTGTGCCAGGCGGGGCTTGACTGCCGGTCCTGGTCCCAGTTTTCCGTGTACTTTCACGGGTGTTTGCTGGGTGCTTCCCGGGATGGGTGTTTGGCCGCTGGGTGTTTGCCGGCCCCTCCCCTTTCCTTCCCACAACCCCCTGTGGCGCTGTCTGTGTAAATGTCTCCCTGCTTGGTGCCGCCGGGTGTTTGCTGGGTGTGCTCACCCACCCATCCACACTCATCTCCACCCATTGGCGCTGCTGCACCGTCCATGTAAAAACGGCCATGGTTAGGAGACTGCAGGATAGAAATAAACCATGAAATGAAATGAAATGAAATTACCAATTTCTTATGTTTGCCACTCTGAGCCTCAGTTGTCGCATCTTTGAAGTGGGGTAATACTAACCTACCTGAGACTTAGTTGTACTTACCTACTAATTTATATGTTGTACAGCTCTTGGACATTTCAGAGTTTGAATTGTAGGTTCTGAGCAGTTGGAAGTCCAAGTGAAGTGGATAGGGATTCCTCACCTGTAGAATTGAACTTCTCAGACACAAAGTACTGCACTCCTCACATTCCCAAAGACATTTTTTTCTTTTCTACCATGCGTTTTCTCATACCTTACCCATAGCTTTTTTCTTGCATTTTCGCCTATTGGGAAGTATAAGATAGAGGGTAAGTACTTCTATGCTACTTCGTTCCAGTCACTGGAATGTCACCATTCATACCTAACCACACAATGGTTTAGGTCTGTCTAATTGTAGATTCTCCCATGAATATAAGGCTCAGTGCATGCATGCAAACAGCTGTTCTTCTAAGCATACGTGCCAATATGATAATGCAGTTCAGGGTTTGCAGGTGAGAGCAAGTGAGGCTTGCATGACAATACGTGCACAATTTTTGATAATATTGGTCTGAAAGCTCTCTGCAGGAGTTGGTAAAGATTTATGGAAATGCAGGATACAACAGTACACAGGCTTGTAAGATTAATAACAACTATGGCTATTCAGAGCTATTTATGATAACCATCAGGACATACTCTCTCTTGAAACATCTCCTTATCAGCTATGATTGCTACTACAGTACCATGCAGTTGTGAGGATAAGAGAATGCTATTCTCTGGCATTCCGTTATTATTAC
This sequence comes from Sphenodon punctatus, assembly GCA_003113815.1. Lineage (NCBI taxonomy): Eukaryota > Metazoa > Chordata > Lepidosauria > Sphenodontia > Sphenodontidae > Sphenodon > Sphenodon punctatus. Next base: position 1,546,616 of record QEPC01005936.1, read on the forward strand.
TCTCCTAAAAAAAACAACCCTCTTTCCCCGTCTCTTATTTTATCTCTACTATCTACCAATGTATGTGTCAGTCATGCCCTAAAATATAACAAAATTGAAATTATGTTTGGAAGGAAGGGCTGAAAGGCAAACCCCCTTATTCTGTAACCAAATATCTCCCTAGCCCTAATCAGCAAGTAGACAAGCTGACTAAAATGCTTGTGCACATCTTTACATGATAGTCTCAGTGTCAGCTGAGCCAAGCAAAAGATTGTGTGGAGGTTGTCTCCTCCGAGGCCTGCTGCAATATTGATTCTTTATTAAGCTGCTCTGTAGCAAAAAAGGAATTCTGCATGATTATTCAAACAGGCCACTGAAAACACCGTGAAATATCTCTTTGCTGGAAATACCTACTCACACAAATTTTAATTTCCACTTTAGGAAATAGGCCAGTAATAATTTTGAATTAGACAATCGACTCCAGAGTCAGAGAAGTCATCTTTCTTTTGGAGAGCTGTACAAATTATTGAAGATTTCTTATTCTGCCCCTACTTGGCTATTGATTCATTTCTATCTTCCAGGAAAGAAAGAAAATTATAATTATAGCATCAGCATTCACGTTACTATACTTAAAGGTCTACCAGGTTTCTCATTATTAACCCCTATTGTCACAGATTTCTAGCTCAGCAGTGGTTTGCCACTCAAGATCTCAGCTATTTGTCGGGTTCTGAATTCTAAAGAGAAATACGTACTTAAGAACGTGTTGGGCTGAGTTCTGTCAATCTGGAGTTACACAGAGGAAATGGAGAAGCAAGTTTATCCAATTTTTGTTTTGTACAAATGTATTTTAGACACGTTAAAATGAAAAGACCGTCTTTTATAGATTTTAATCCCTTAAGTATTTTGGAGAAGATACTAATGTATTGGATATTTCATTACTTTTCCAATTATATAGGAACCTGCAAAACATTTCATACTTATGAAACTTCTTAAATTTTGCAATTGTCTGTAATTACACACAGGTAGTTATTAAAACTTTTTTTAAAAAACAATATATTTTCTTTCCATGTAATACTGCTTTTTAAGGAGATGAGATTATTCAAGCATAATTTTATGTTTATATCAGTTTTCCTAAAATGTGAAGTATGACCTCACACCTGTGTAGGATAAGCCTGGATAGTGTACAGGAAACATATTCATTTCAGATGGGAAATCGTTTAGTTGAACTGAAATGAATATCTTATTTATTTATTTATTTATTTATTTATTTATTACAATTTAAATGCCGCCTCCTACTGCCACAAGCATCTCGGGGCGGCTAACAACATTTAAAAATGCATAATAAAATAAAATACATTAAAAACAACACTAATAACCCCAAGGTTAAAATAACCCAGTACCAAAACCCCTCCCTAGCCCAACCCACCCATCCCAAATCCGTTGGTAAAGGCCTGGCAGAACAACCAGGTCTTACACTGTCTACGGAAAGAGGGGAGGTCAGAGGCCAGGCGGACCTCCAATGGGAGGGAGTTCCACAGCCGCAGTGCAGCCACAGAGAATGCCCTCCTCATGCTCGACACCTGGGAAACCCGGGGGACCTCAAGGAAGGCACCCCCGGCCGACTGCAGAGGTTGATCCAGGATCCGGAGGGTGAGGTGGCCCTGCAGGTAGGTGGGGCCCAGGCCATTTAGAGCTTTAAAGGTCAACACCAACACCTTGAATTGGGCCCAGAAGACTATTGGCAGCCAGTGCAGAGAGCAGAGCACTGAAGTAATGTGCTTGCATCGACCCGTCCCCTTCAGGAGACAGACTGCAGCATTCTGCACCAACTGCAGTCTCTGAACTAACACCAAGGGTAGTCCCACATAGAGTGCGTTCAATAGTCTAATCTCGAGGTAATAAAAGCATGGATTATTGTGGTCAGGTCCGAGTCCGAGACATACGGCCTAAGCCGATGTACCAGATGTAACTGGCAGAATGCACTCTTCTCCACAGCTGCCACCTGGACATCCAGGTGCAGCTGCTGATCAAGGAACACCCCCAGTCTACGGACCTGAGATACCAGGGGAGGGCGGACCCCATCAGTGATGGAGGTCATCGCTCTCCCGGCTTTCCCCACAACCATCACCTCCATTTTGTCAGGATTTAACTTCAAGAGGCTTGCCCTCATCCAATCCCCCACAGTTGACCGACACTGGGTAAGCACCAAGACTGCCGGACCTGGGTCTGATGAAAATGAGAGATATAGCTGGGTGTCATCAGCATACCTTACACCAAACTCTCTGACAACCTCCTCTGAAGGCTGCATATACACACTGAACAGGAGAGGGGATAAGATGGAACCCTGAGGGACTCCACACGTGAGGCCCCGGGAAGAAGATGAATAAACACCAAGCATCACACATTGGGTTCTCTAAGTCAGGAAAGAATGGAACCATTCAAGAACAGTCCCACTGATCCCTGCCCAGTCCCGCAGCTGAGTCACCCACAACTCATGATCATTGGTATCAAATGCAGCCGAAAGATCTAACAGAATCAACAGGGTCACATGACCCTGGTCCAACTCACGGGAGAGGTCGTTGACCAAGGTCACAAGCACAGTCTCCGTGCTATAACCTGGATGAAAGCCAAACTGCAAGGGATCAAGGAGGTTGACCCGGTCCAGATGCTCCTGAAGCTGTCGAGCCACCACCCGTTCAATAACCTTCCATAGAAAGGGAAGGTTAGAGACTGGTCAATAGCTGTCTGGCTTGAATCATATCTGCCAAGTGAATAACAACTGCTGTTTGGTTATCTTGTAGTCAGATATCCATTTTTTATATTTTGGTTCCATTATTTGATCATTTCAGAACTATTAGCACTATTGTGCATGCTCAGCACCCAAAATAAAGTAACAAAACTACTGAATAACCAGAATTCTGAGAAAAAAGATACCACAATATCAGTTTTGCTTGTATTATTTGGATAGATATCTGAAAACGCAAGTAATATCCTCAAATACAAAATCCACTATTCATTTTATTTATTTATTTATTTATTAAAAAACTTGATACCCCATTCCTCTTGTCTCAAACACTTGGGGCAGCTTACAACCATAATAAATAAACATTAAAACTAGATAAAATAAATTTAAAAACCAGGAGGTTGTTAAAAAACCACAGTCCACCCAACCACTCCCACGACCTATCACCGATCTCCTCCACCAAACACATGACACTAGCCTTTAGTAAAACATAGGCACTGATCCTCAAAGTTCCACACTGACTCAAGCCCCATTCATATAAATGCCAGCACAGCTCTCAGGATCAGATTGAAAATGAGGTTTTGCGAGGCTAAATGAGGTTTTGCAAGGTTTAAGAATGGGTATTTTTAAATGTGACAGGCTACTCACCTGCCACGCTTAAACCCACCCTGGGGTGAAATCTCCCGAACAAACATTCAGGCATCTGAAGCAGGGAGAGGGTGGGGCATGTGCAGACATGGGTCCTCATGGCCCCACCCCCAGCATTGCTCAGCGCAGCCCCACCTCCTCCCTGACAGGCGGGTGCGATGGCCTATGAGGCAGCCTGCCCGCTCAGAACTGCTCTGGCCATGAGCTGGGGTTACGTGGGGTGGGCCATCAAATGTGATGGCCTGCTCTACCATGGTCCGGGGACACCTACCCCAGACTGTGGCAGGGCTTAACACGGGATGTGCGCTGGTCAGGAGCCCGGCGCACATCCCATGTTAGCCCTGCCACGGTCTGGGGTATATTCTGCTCCCACCCATGGTAAACATGTGGTAGTGTGGGAGCACTTCGGCACATGGTCACGCTGTGGTAAGCATGGCCACGACCCGGAGTGTCATGTTTGAAAATAACAGATGGTACAGTTTTCATTTATCTCATATGGGGATTGCCATGGGGTGAAAACTAATTTGATGGCGCTAGGGTGCTGCCACAGACCTATCCCTTCTGGGGTTGGGTTGCCACTGCGGCTGGGAGTCAGACAGGCCCCTGAGCTAACATGATGAAAGCCCGGCTGCTGGGGAGGGTGGGGAGATTCACGGACATGTGTCTGCCCGTTCCCACCCCTGCACTGTGTCCAGTGGCCTGATCCCACCCTTGACGGGCAGCCATGGTGGCCAATGACAGATACCATGGCACCTGGCACCGGCAGGGACTCCAAACTGGGCTGAGTAAAGAGAGTTTCATACATGAAAGCCCACTTAACTCTCAGTTGGACAGCTGGATCCTGGCCATGGTGGATTTCCCCAAGTCAAAGCCCAGGCTAGCCACCAACACGGCCGGGATCTATCCCATGCAAACATCTGGCAGCTGCATCCCAGCCACTTTATAACGTGATGGTGGCCTCCATGACAAAGCAGAGGAAACAGTGGCAAAGCGGGCCACTGTCATGTTTGAAACCACCCATAGGCTGATTTTCACTGGGATTTGTGGGATTAGGCTCCCAAACATAACTCAGCTGCCCCAGAACCATGCAAGAAGCAAAGTTGGAGTTCCAGCAGTTACAATGTAGGACAGAGGGTATTAGTCCTTTGATTGCCTGAGCCCGGCAGAATTCCCAGCCTTCCCAATTTCTAATCTAAATTCTCTTGGCACACTTTGACCCTCCAATTGTAAAATTCATGGGATCAGCTTTCAAAAGTTCTAGAGTAATTGATTTACACAGTATTATGCTTCTCAGGGCGAAGGAAGGTAATTCTGGCCCTGGTTGCAGCAATTGTGATTTTCTTTTATAGCATAGCAACAAATGTACAAATGGGGTAAGAGAGATGCAACTCTGCCCCAGTTCCTTAGTCCTGCCCTTTTTTTTCAACATCAATTTAAAAACAAAAAAACAACCCACCAAATTTTAGAAAATCAATCACACAAATCCTTCAAGGCTACAGGAGATCTGTGGCTGGAGTCTCTTTTTCCCTCTGGTCCTTTTGACACAGACACTTGAACACTGATAAAATGGGTGTTACATTGTATTATACATGTTTCAGGGCTGCAGGTGTGCTCTATGGATGCTCTGCAACATGTATAATAAAATATAACACCCATTTTATCAGTGTTAGAGTGTCTGTGTGAAAAGGGTCTCTGTCTCTCTCTAGTGCACCTTTTGGGGACAATGCTAAAATAATTAAGGAGTGGACAGTCCTCTCCTTCCAAAACTAAGGGGGTAGGGCGAGTGTCTCCCCATCATCTTTCCTTCCATCTTTACATCGGTTTTATATTATTTTAGTATGGCATGCATTAAGGATCTTATCAAATTTCCATTGCAGTCAGTGGGAAAACTTTTCCGCTTCGTTGATCTTTGCTAAAGTCTGCTAAATGTGAAGTAAAAAGTACTAATTGGGTGCAGCTACAAGGTACCCTTACCGCGCCTTGAGCAGCCTAACCATGTGATGTAGTGCATCATGTGCCTGGTGGCCACCAGATATTTCCTCTGCCATAGGGCGGGGCGGGCAGCTTGTTGATACGCGCTGCGTCCTGGGGTAAGGACTGTGGACACAGCACGTAGCAGCCTTATACAAGGTATGGGAGCACACCATCGCTCGTGTGCCTGGTCCTCATCTTCCCTGCCATATGGCAAGGTCTGCTGGAGGGCTTTGAGTGGCAGGTGCTAGCTCCAGTCGGGTGTGGTCATGCCTGGGGACAGGATAATGGGCAGGCCAGGGAAGGGGAATGGGACAGGCCCGTGCCTGGTGCCTGCTTTTATGGGCAATGCCTCAGCCCGCCACGGGTTGTGACAGGACAGCCGACAGCCGACCGCTGCCCAATGGGAGGGGCGACTTTCTGTCTACCCTGTGCTGGCCCCAAAGTACAGAGGCAGTGATTGCCTGCCACGGGGCGCCCGAGAATCAAGCCCTCCGCAGCTTATGTGGAGGCACCCATCATTGCCCAAACCCTGCTCCTTTAAATCAATGGCCAAATGTGCTAAGGACCTATCTAAGGACCAGATTCTTCCCTAGCTATTGATACACATTCATTTGCACTAGTTATAGTGTACGTTTGAGGGTAGAATGAAGTCTTTTGACAGGTCAGGCAGTGGGGAAAAATGAAGATGGCATATTCATCACATTGCTGATTTAAACAGTAGAGTAACAACAGCCAAATGTTGCCCTACCCCAATCTTGTAGCTGAGCGGGCATCAAAGTTTTCTATAGATGAAATATATGATTTTTGGTTTTTTGCCTATACCTCTGGAGATTCAACCATGATCACATGAAGAGTAGTGAAAGGCATAGGAAATTTCCAGATCTGAGAATCTGTGAAACTTGGAATGAAACCAGTTGTGCATATATATGGAACTCTGGCATCTCTGTTTAAAACTGCTTCAGGTTCTCTCACTACATGGTGACAAAACATAAACTAAAAGGATTTTCCTATGGTAATCAGCCAAGGTAAGTGAGATATTACTGAATTATGAAAAGGAAAAGAAGTGCAATTATAGTCATGATTACTGAAAAATATTGCTATAGAAATGACACGCATCACCAGTGAGATTTGAAATGGTACTGATTCAGCTTTTCAAAATGTATTAATTTCATACAACAGGTAGGACAAATGAAGCTATAAATAATAGGTTACTTTCCCCACCTTTCTCCACTGTGGCTTCTCATTTGTGGGAAGATTGGTATCCAAGGACTTAATTGAGTCAACTCACTGCTTATCAAGTATATTAGAAGTTAGAAATATCATTTCTAATATTGGAATATCATTCCAGTTTCTGAAATTATTCAGTCAAGTGTTTTAGCATTAGCTACAGCACCATCCTTTGGATATTTAGTGCAGGTGCTAGCCTGTGCAAGTGATCGGGACTTGCATCGGCATTAAAGGCTGCCATTGGCTGAGGATGTCACTGTTAGTGGGTTAAAGTGTACAATGAGTGGGCTAAGGAAAGGTGTACTGAACCAAGTTTATTGGTAGAGACATGACACTGTTGTGTCTTGTGGAGCACTGTGTTATGAAGGGATGTTACTATCTCTCTAGGTGATAGAGAGGCTGTGACAAAGTAAGGTAGTGACTCACTCAGCGATGTCTAACATATGCCAGCACAGATGCTACCAGGCAGCCCCCACTGAGGCAGGGAGGGAAGGCTGGGATTGATTATTGGATATTAGGGAAATTTAAACCAGGGAGGATTAAGGCTTTCCGAGGAAACTGTGCCTTTGGCTTATCACAGAAAAGAACAAAAGCTAGGCAGTTGAAGTTCAAGTTTATAAATTGCCCTTTCTTGATATATTTAAAGTTACTTGCTTGAGCAACAGCGGATTAATGTGGAGATCTTTCCTCTCTGGAGAAAAGAGTTTAAATCTAGGTCAGGTCCCTATGGTAGCTTTTTGTGTGCTGGAGTATAAAAATGTTGAACTTTATGCTATTTTTGTTTCTAGAAAAGAGCTTCAGAGCAGTAAAAGGCCACTGTTTATATATAAAACAGTGGCCTGTTAGACTGTGTCTCTTTGTGCGTGTCTATATCTTTATATTTATATCTATACCAATGTATATACGTATATAAAGTATGAATGTATGTGTGAGTATATTTTACTATATTGTGGTAATTTCTTAATTTTGTGATTTAAAGGCAATACAGTTTTTTAACAAACAGATAAAACATATCTATAAACTTCCCCAATCCAGTAACAAGATCAGGAGAATGATAAAAATATTCAATGGAAACAGAAAACCACAACTAGGAATTGCATAGGAAGGGCCTATGAAAACCACTTATTCGTATAAATCCATATAAGCAGTCTGACTTTATTCAATGGGCCCATACATGTGAATAGGGGTATGAGGGATCACAGAGCATCCATCTTCTGTGTATGTTTAAAGTATTGTAACAAATAAAAAATGGATAGTTTGATCCTCAAAGTACTGCTCTGCCACAAATCCCATTGAAATGAATGGGTTGAGCATTGGCACAGTACTTTTTGAGCTTCAGTGCTAACACATTTTGGAATGTTGCATCTTACTTACCTCATGCTGCACTGAACAGAAGAAGGTAAGTGCCATAAGAACATAAGAACAGAAGAAGTGCCATACTGGGTCAGACCAACGGTCCATCGAGCCCAGCATCCTGTCTCCGGCAGTGGCCAGTCACGGGGGACTGGGAGAAGCACCCAACAGGTCACTGTGCTATCCATTCCCTGTGGGTCATCCCCAGGCTCCCGACAGTAAAGGGTTTTGTTCCCCAATCCTGTCTGGCTAATAGCTGCTAATGGACCTATCTTTCAGAAACTTGTCCAAACCTCTTTTGAGGCCTATCAGCAATGTAATAGAGGCTGTAAAAAAAAAAAGACTAATGCAGTTTTAGGCTGCATTAACAGAAACAATCAGACTCACTCAGACCAATGGCCTGTCCAGCTCAGCATCCTGTTTCCCACAGTGGCCACCATTGGAGAAATACACAACAGATCATAAGGAGTGAACCCATTCCCTGTTGTTTATTCCCAGCACTTGACAAAGATTACATCCCCCAAACAACTTCGAATCATTAATTTGGAAGGAACCTTGAGGGTCATTTAATCAAATCCCTTGCATGGATGCAGCATGACTTCAGCTACAGAATCCCTGACAGAGGCTTGTCCAGCTTCTTCTTGAAAACCTCCAGTGATGTTTAGCTTATGGTTTCCCCAAACAATTTGCTTTGTTGCTGCACAGCTCTTACTGTTTGGATGTTTGTCCGGATATTTAACCAAAATATACCCTCCTATAACTTGAGCCCATTATTTCTAGTTCTGCCTTTGTAGCAATGAGGAACAATTTTTGGCCATCTTCTTTGTGACAACCCATTAGATATTTGAAAACTGCTATCATTTCTCTCCTTAATCGTCTCGATTCCTAATTCTTTCAATCCGTCCCTTCCTCATAAAGCTTCCTTTCCAGACCCGTTATCATCTTTGTTCCCCTCCTCTGAACCTGCTCCAATTTGACAATGGATGTTAACAGATGTCATCATGTGACGTCCATCACCCCGGGGAGCTCCGACCACAGGAACAAACATCCCTACGGCCTCTCCCGGTTGGGGAGGAAGAGCGGGGAGAAATGTGCGGCTGCTCAGCCGCGTTACTGACATCGCCCTGCTCCCCCCCGCCATGACGGAAAGCCATAGTTGCCTATTATAGCATAGCATAGCATAGCATTTTAATTTATATCCCGCACTCTTTCAAAAATGACTCGAGGCGCCTCACAGTACGATAAATACATCTCTGGGTTTGTTATCCCGCGCAGGGGACCCAGCACAAAAGTAATAACATAACACATATCACAACATATCAATACGAAACAACTCCCCCCAACTGATGACTCATTCGACCAATGCCACAGCAACCTAAGCCACAGGCAGGGACCGCATCTATTTCTATGTTCTGTACAGCGCCCGGTATATGGCTGGTGCTATACAAATGTTTATAATTATCATCATCATCATCATCATCATCATCATCATCATCATCATCATAACCTCCCCAATGCCGGTAGGAGCCAGGTCAGGAATACACATTCCTGCCTGGCTTGTTCGCTCTGTCTTAGCCAGGCAGGAGTCGGGCGCAGACTGTGGGCCTGGCTCTTACCAAGCCCACACTTCCCACTCAACTCCTACCTTGGTGACATTTGAACAGGGCCCACATCTTGTGCCAGCAAGCTGGCCCAGCCAGGGTGAACTGAGCCTAGCTGGGCCAGTGTGCTGTCTGTTTTCACCCAATGTCCTTCTTAAAATGAGGTGCCCAAACCTGGACACTGCAGTTGAGGTCTGACCAGTGCTGAATAGAGTGGAATTATTACTTCTGCTGACTTAGAAACACTGTTTCTGTTAATGCAGCCTAAAACTGCATTAGCCTTTTTTTTTTTTTGCAGCCTCTATCACATTACTGATAGGCCTCAAATGACAAATTGTGGCGATAGCTGTTTCCATCGGAATTCACCTTCATTCCTGCAATGTGGAAACTTACCAGCTCTTCTGGTGTTTTCACCATTTATCGTTATTTTTTGTGAGTTGAACAGAGCTGCTACAGGGCCAATCCCAAGCCCCATGTACACCCCACATGCATCCCTGGGGGCTACGGAGATGCAAAAGTGCTGCCTAAATCCGCTTCACATTGACTCCCTTGTCAGCTATCGGCCAGTTTTTAACCTTCCCTTTTTAGGGAAGGTTATTGAACAGGTAGTGGCTCAGCAGCTACGGGAACTTCTGTATCCCTCACAGTCCGACTTTATTTATTTATTTATTTATTTATTTATTTTATTTATTTATTTAAAAGTTATATCCCACCCCTCCTGCCCACAGGGCAGCCCGGGACAGTGAACAACATTAATTAAAACAGTATAAAATTTTAAAACAATTTAAAAATACAATATGTGGGGAAAAACCCCACCCCCACCCCACGCCTACCCCTTGCCAAAAGCCTGATGGAACAGCCAGGTCTTACATAAACGCCGAAACAGCAGGAGAGTGGGAGCCAGCCGAGCCTCCTCCGGGAGCGAATTGCACACCACAGGGGTGGCCACCAAAAAAGATCTAACATCGGTGGCCACCTGCCTCACCCGGGGAACCTCCAAAAAGGCTCCCACGGACGATCTCAAGGGTTGCACGGGCACATGGGGAGTGAGGCTTTCCCGCAGATAAGTAGGGCCCAGGCTGTGAAGGGCTTTAAAGGTTATAACCAGCACCTTGAACCTGGCCCTGTGCTTTATAGGCAGCCAGTGCAGAGCCCGGAGCACTGGTGTCATGTGCACCCTGCGACCCGCCCCTGTCAGGAGACAGGCCACGGCATTCTGCACCAGCTGCAGCCTCTGGACCGGCTTCTCGGGCAGCCCCACGTAGAGCGCATTGCAGTAATCCAGCCTCGAGGTGATGAAGGCATGGATGGCAGTGGCGAGGTCGGAGTCTGAGACATACAGCCGAAGACGCCAGACAAGATGTAACTGCCGAAATGCACTCCCCGCCATGGCCACAACCTGAGATGCTGGACAGCCATCTGTTGGGGATGCTGTAACTATAGTCATCCTACATTGTGGTGTGCCCCCTACATGTGTGCCCCACCGGCTTCCAGATTCTGGACCAGCAAGGTGGGGACACCCTCTTTCTCTCTGGGGCCCCCCTCCGAGTGACAGGGACAGCACCCTGTTCTCTGGATGGGGGGCTCTCTGCAGGCCAAGGCTTGATCCTACCCTCCCACTCCCTGCCCATGGGGTCCAGTGTCCAGTATCCCATTGCCCCTTCCCCGCCAGCGGTCACCACGTTTCAACACAGGCGGCCCTGGTTACAGTTTCCACCCCCAGTCCGGTGCGCAGGAGTACTCCCCTGCATTACAGCCTGTCTCCTCCCGTCCAGCCTCCTCCCTCCTCGCTGTCACTGGTTCTTCAGGCCTCAGCTTGTGGCCCCACCCTTGGCGTGCCCAGCCATCACCGGGCGCATCACAGCCTGATGATACCAGCGCATTTGCCCCTTGCATAGCCCCACCCCCAGGGGTCTTTGCTAGCACCACAGCTGGTGGTGCTGCCCTCGGGTCTCTGCACTCCCCAATGTCTTCTGGCATCCAGTGGGGCTGGCCTCCACATCTGCCACATACATCCAAGCAGGGGGTTCAACTAGATGATCCTTGCAGTTCCTTCAAACTGTCAGATTTTATGATTCTGTGATTCTCTGCTTGTTCCACACCATTCATGATCTTGTAAAATTCTATCATACCCCCTCTGTCATCCCTTGTTTAGAATGAAGAGCCTTAACCTATCGAGTTCCCCTTGTACAAGAGCTGTTCCATACCTTTGATCATTTTTGTTGCCTTGTGTCACTTCATCAAAGCATGTGATTCATCCTGACATAATGGGTATTTTCAGACATTACGAGATCACAGTGAACCACGGTGAATACCCACCTGTGGTCACTGTGCCTCAAATGTCTGTTTGGCGGCCGCCAGATGTTCACCACGGTCAATACCCACACGGGGTCATTTTCAACCACGCTTCCCGGGCTAGCCATGTGAATTTCCCAGGAAGCGTGGTGAAAGTGATCCCCGGCGGGGACAAAAAAAATTCCCGTTTGGTCAGGCGCCACGGCCCGGGATCACCGGCGGGATCCCGGGCCATGGCGATTTTGGCCAGATGCTATGGCCGCATTAGCCCTGCTGCCCTCCTGTCTCCCCGGAGGGTGGGTGGAAGGGACCGTGGAGGGGGCGGGGCCATATGGCCACACGTTGTGCTGCACAGCCCCTCCCCCTCCCAGATTCCTCGCCGGGATCCCCCGGCAGGTCTGATATGGCGTGACAGGGTCATCCCGGTGGGGGATGATTTTGTTGTTTTCAGTACGGGGCCAAGCGGCCGCGTAACATCTGAAAACACCCAATGGGTGATTTCAGACATTACGAGATCACGCTAAACCACAGTGAACCACAGTCAATTCCGCGGCGGGGCCAAAGCGACCTGCATGTCTGTTCGGCAGCCGCCAGATGTTCACCACAGTCAATACCCACATGGGGT